>JACDRQ010000237.1:0-91152 GCA_013841215.1 Hycleus cichorii | reverse complement strand
TCAAAAATTAGAAAATCGTTAATTTTCCACGCAACAATCGGATCCAATTTCCTCATAAACCAATTCAACCAACTGCCGAACATAAACACCGTATCGGTTTGATTCTCGTGCGTTGTATGTCTGGAAATTCTACGTTAACGCTAACATAACGCACAAAACCAAATACCTACCGAATTGTGTACATTTTAACTGTATCTCGATTTAAAAATGGCGCCATTGCGTTAACATTAGTCGCAATATGGAAGGTTTGCGTGTTAATAAACAATAACGGTTGTTGGATCTTCCGATGGAGATTATCGTTTTTTATGGGGAACATCCACGGATCTAATACGACACCTTGCCGGAATTCCGACCGTTGCGCTAACGCCATCAGTGCGGTAGCACCGCCGAACGAATGTCCGCTTATCGTGACCGTATCCACGTCCAATCGCCCGACGAAATCGTGCAATTTGAAGTCGATCGGGTGTTCTGTTGGCAAATCNCCAAATACCTACCGAATTGTGTACATTTTAACTGTATCTCGATTTAAAAATGGCGCCATTGCGTTAACATTAGTCGCAATATGGAAGGTTTGCGTGTTAATAAACAATAACGGTTGTTGGATCTTCCGATGGAGATTATCGTTTTTTATGGGAAACATCCACGGATCTAATACGACACCTTGCCGGAATTCCGACCGTTGCGCTAACGCCATCAGTGCAGTAGCACCGCCGAAAGAATGCCCGCTTATCGTGACCGTATCCACGTCCAAATGCCCGACGAAATCGTGCAATTTGAAGTCGATCGGGTGTTCTGTTGGCAAATCGTCGAGGATATTGCACGGCACTTTCCCGTTATTTAAATCCAAAATGAAATCGAGCACCTGGCGGCACTCTTTAACACGATAACAGATCTGTTCGTGGCGTTTTTCGTGGTGGGTGCGGCCCAATTCGATCTGGCGGTACTCGATAGGTGTGCGTTTATCGTTGCGAACATCATTTTTCGATTGATAATAGAACGTATGGCAAGCGGAATTATCGCGGTGTTCTAACGCTATCACAAGATAACCTCTAGATGCTAAATCGTACAGAATTGAGCTGCTTATAAAACGACAACCGCCTAAACCGTGCGAAAAGACGATGCATTTTAGTTTGTTGTGGGGGAAATTCGGTTTGGCGCCGTAAATTGCGGGAATTCTCGCCGATGCCCACCAGACAGCCAAACGAACGATGAACAGAAACGTCATTAGAACTTTCGCCAGGCCTTTCGTGTAGTCCGAATCGGGGATCCAGGAGGGCCAACGGGACGGCAAAACCTACAAAATTTCCGTTATTACAACACAATAACAATCGAATTTATATACTGGGTCGTCTCTTTTGCAATCGGTGGGGTAGTAAAGGCGCATAAACAGGCCATCTTTAGTGTAACCCAACATAACGTCCATACAACCGGCTACAAAAGGACCTAAACGGGGACAATATCCGATGAACGAACAATTTAAAAAAACAACATAATTATAATTAATTTTTTTGTAAATTACCTGAGGGTTGCGGCAAATGACGGGGTAGCCGATTGAACCACCACATTCTCAATTATTTCAATTTGTCGCCGAATTAAATTGATAATAAAGATTGAGGTTATGTTAGAGAACAATTAAACTACACTTTCTCCTCTTATTATGCTGATCAATTCCAAAAAAATTGCTTATTATGCACACCATTAAGGTCATCATTATCATCATCATCATAGGCGGATTGTTTTTTTAATTATCCATAGTTTGTGCGTTACAATCAGCTTTTCAAACCGCACATACAATGTAATTTTCGGCCCTAATTGCCGTCACCATCTATTATCAAATAATTAGAATATTGATAGTAAACTAATTAGTATTACGTCAGCTGATAGTATTCGTAATTATCCTATAATTACGAAACGAAAACATGTGAACGCGTACAAGTGATAATTCCCGATGAATTGAACGATAAGACTGTTTTAAGCCCGTTTTTTGTTAACAACGATGACTAAGCCACTGAAAATTGATAATTGGGCCTAATAAACATAATTTTAGCGATAACTTACAACTTTTCTATTACCCCCTGTATATCTGGCGGTATATCTGGTGATTTTTCTCTAACAAAGTTGGTATGGAAACGAATCAGAAATTTCGAATTATATCCCAAAATTGAAAATTAAATCAATAATTTGTTTGTTTATTTGTAGATTTATGCAAATTTGGACGAATTTTCGATAAATTCTCCAATTATTTCCGATAATTTGTTAAAATCGCGCAAATTAAGTCCTTTATTTTTACACAGTTGTCGACACTGTCTAGTGTAAAACCGGACCTAACCTCAAATTTTTTTAAATCGTATTTCTCCAAATTTCGCTAATGTTATGATAAAAACCGTATTTTCGCCAAAAAATCGCCTCTTACCACCAAAATTGAAATACTGCCACAATATCAGGTAATTATCAAACTAGATTGACGGAAAAAATTGAGGTTATGTTAATTGGCGCCAATTCTAGTGTGTCTCTGAGAAGAATGGCTGGTGTTGATAGAAAACGTCCGTCGTCGAGTCCGGCCGTGACGCCAACTAAAAAAACAATCCTCGATTCACCCATCAACGAAATCGTCCACGAAAATCGCCCGTTTCGGGTGTCGATCGAGGGCAATATCGGCGCCGGTAAATCGACGTTGATACGCTACTTTGAGGATTTCGGCGGAATTGAGACGTTCGGCGTACGATTATTGAGTTAATCGTGAAGATTTTATAGATTAATAGTTGATTTTATTCGAACAGGAACCTTTGGATTGGTGGCGTAATGTGAACGGTCATAATCTCTTGGAGTTGATGTATTCGAATACGGAGGAATGGTTGAAAGTCTTCCAAAGTTACGTGCAATTGACACGACTGAAGATACAGACGAGTAAACCGAAAGATCCGACGACAACGGTTCAAATTTTCGAACGATCCGTGCAGAATAATCGCTATTGTTTCATCGAACAAGCCTACAAGAATGGCTTGTTAACCGAGCCCGATTATTATGTGTTGGATGAGTGGTACAAATGGGTACGTGCGACTATCGATATCGATCTAGATTTAATCGGTAATTGTCTTGAATTAAATCGTTTAAATTCGTGTTAATTTTGGCTTGTTTTCTAGTTTATTTGAGGAGTTCTCCAGAAGTGGTGTATCAACGTATGAGAAATCGGGGCCGCCCTGAGGAAGCTCAAGTATCATTTGATTATTTAAAACAATTACATGAAAGTCATGAGAATTGGTTGATGAATCAAGACCAAACTGTTGATGGTACACCAATTTTGGTTCTAGATGCTGATCAAACTTTAGATGAGATCGTCGAACAATATCGAATTAATGAAAATCGAATTTTAGGTGAGTTTAATTATTCCAAAATTATCGATATATACCACCCAAAAATTCGGGATGTTTGTTCTCGATAATTGTACCATTCTAACTTAACTGGCTTATTCAATTGGAAGTAGTTGTGATTTAGAATGTGATGTGAAGTTATACAAGAATCATGCGTGTGTTCAGTTTCTTTTAGACAATTTTATGAGGAAAACGCCCGAATGTCCCTCTCTAATTTTGTACTTTTTTCGAGAGAAACGCCCGAATGCCCCTCTCTAATTTTGTATTATTTTCGAGAGAAACGCCCGAGTGTCCCTCTCTTTTGCTTTAAGGATATTTTAAACTTGAGTTGTGATTTTCATGTGAAAGAAATCCAGTTGGTCTTGCTCCTCTAATTTTGCTTTATTATCCACTTTTAATTAGTTTTATTAGAAAAACGCCCGAATGTCCCTCTCTGATTTCGCCTACAAGACCCTGTCTTTTGGCTTTTCTAAGAAAATCTCGCGTCATTCGATAATTGTAACATTCTAAGTTATCTGTCCAGTTCAATTTGTAGTTTTTGTGATTTAGAATGTGACGTTAAGATATATAAGAATTGTGCGTGTGTTCAGTTTCTAATGCTTTATGTTTTAGACAATTTTATGAATGTCCCGCTCTAATTTTGCTTGTGCTTGTGCTTTTTATAAGAAAAAAATCCAAATATTCCTCTCTAATTTTACTTTCTTAATCACTTTTAATTAGTTTTAGAAGAAAAACACCCGATGTCCCTCTTTAATTCCGCTTATAAGAGTAGCCCTTCAAAGCATCAACTTCAAAGTAGTTTTCTAAGTTTCAATCTTTTAAATTGTTCTAATTGAAGTGACTAAATGTTCAGTTGTACGTGGTTTAGAATGTGATGTGTGTACTCAGTTTTTAATGATATTTTTATAAGAAAAACGCTTGAATGTCCCTCTCTAATTTTGCCTATAAGAGTCCCTTTTCAAGTTTTTCTAAGAAAAACGCTTGGAACATTCGGTAATTTTAACATTCTAAGTTAACTGTCCGGTTCAGTTTGTAATATTTGTGTTTTAGAATGTGACGTTGCGGTATATAAGGATTGTGTGTTCGGTTTTTAATGCTTTAGGTTCTTTTAGACAATTTCATCTGGAAAACACCTAATGTCCCTCTCTAATTTTGCTTTTAGTTTTATAAGAAAAACGCCCGAATGTCCCTCTTTAATTTTGTTTATAAGAGTAGCTCTTCAAATTTGCTATCTTCTAAATTGTTTTAATTAAAATAATCTTTTTATGTTCAATTGTACATATTTGTGACTTAGAATGTGACGCGTGCATTGAGTTTTTGATGACATTTTTGTAAGAAAAACGCCCGAATGTCCCTCGCCAATTTTGCTTATAAGAGTACTTCTTAAAGCCTGTATTTCGCTTTTTTGAAGAAAAACACTCGAGTGACCCTCTTTAGTTTTGCTTACAGGTGTTCTTCAAAGCTGAATTTTGAAAGTTTCAATCTTTAAATTGTTCCAATTAAACCGTATTTGAGATTTAGAATGTGACATACAAGAATTGATGCCAATTTTTATTAACCTCTATTAGTTTTATAAGAAAAATGCCCGAGTGTCCTCTAATTTGACTGATAAGAAACCTGCTATTTTACGAGAAAAACACCCGAATGTTCCTCTCTAATTTACCTTATAGAGTACTTCTTCAAATCTGAGTTTTTTGTAGAAATTTTTAAAATTGTATCTTTTAGATTGTTGAAGTTCTAAGGTCAATTTTATGATTTAGAATGTGATGAGGAGGTGTACAAGAATGTTGTTTATGTTTGGCTTTTGATGTTTTTTTCTTATTAATTAGTTATATAAGCAGACACCCGAATGTCCCTCTCCAATTTAAGGGGACTTTAAACTTTTTATAGAAAAAACCCCCAAATGTTCCTCTATAATTCTGCTTATAAGAGTATTTCGAGCCTGCATCTTTAGTGATAGAAAATTTGTCAATTTAAGTCTTTTAGGTTATTTTAATTACCTATTTAACTCTATTATTGATTTACAAATAAAATTACGAATTTGATCTGTCTCAAGTGGAGTAATCGAAATAAAATTACAGAGGGACACTTGGTACGATTGTTCTAAATTAAAACTTTATTTTCTGAACGAATTGTTTTAATTACTGTTGAAAATAGCAATTTTGATTGCACGGACATGATGTGTTATCGTTACAGCTTTATTTTCGTTTATTTTTATTTTTTTTTAATGGGAAAAGTCATTCACAAAGGTCAAGAAAATATCTTATCGCCAATTTATAAACGAGCAATTCTGCATATAATAAACATCCTGTCTTTAATTAATAAGACTGAATACCTATTACGTTGTTAATTACACCGAAATATTTCTAGGTTATGACCAGAAACGGTATAAACGTGGTGATCAGGATAAGGCGAAAAAGAATCTGTTTTAAAATTGAAATTGTTGCAAATTTGTATCTATTTTTATATTTAAGTGTGGAATTATAATTAGTTTAATTGTTGGACTGTTTAATTATACCATCATCCCCTTTATTATCCCCCAATTGAAACAAAGATCGTACACCGGATAATTTTATTTTATAATTTATACATATCTTCATATTTTATTCATTTATTTTGTATATATATTTAATATATATAGATATAATTTCTTATACTTTTTACAAGAATACACTTAATACATATTATATCATAAAATATATAATTTTATTATAATATTTTAATATTTTCTTTAAACTAAAAACTTGTGCAAGTTTTCTACAATATCACATTTGCATTTTGGAACTTCATGCCTCTTGTTTACTGTTTTTTTTCTTTCTAAAATTTAATTTTAGTCCTAAATGAGATATGAGAGGGTGGAAAATTGACAAATTTTCGCGTATATTCCAGTTGTAACAGTTGCAATAATGGTCATTATTGAGCATAAATCTTAGAGTATTAAACGAGTGCTTATACACCCCTATTTAGGTAACTCTCATTCAAACTAACTACCGATCGTATTCTCTAACTGTCAACGATCCGTTACCATCGCAACGCTTCGAGTTGTCATAGTAACGAATCGTCAAATTATTTCGAGAACACGTCTGTATATATAACTAATTGAAACTATATACTAGCCCCCTTTTCGTCGAATTTCCAATAATTGGGCGGCAAATCTGATTGACATACAGTTGATTTAAAAATGACAACAGAGGGCACTGTTCTTAATTAATTAATCAATTAATAATTAACAATAATTTCGTTTCTGTAGCGCGTTTTCTCATCTTTCTCTCAACTATTTATATTTACAATTAACTTATACACTAACACCAATCTAATTCTAAACGAATCATCATTAAAGGTTAGTTTGAATTTGTAATTCAGTCAGTTGTTGAATTTGATGATGATTTCGGTTAGAATTAGATTCGCTCTTTATTCACAAATAAGTAAAACACAACACGGAAGCACATAAAAATCACATTTGCTTTATCAAAGAGAAATCAGATTGATAAAAACAGTCAAGAAATTGGTAAATTAGATGACTGTAAATCTAAAGATATGCACATTTAGTTTAATTATTTTGTTTTTTAGCTTAGAATTTTCTCCAATTATCGATAAATATATAATATTTATACAGAAATAGACTTGTTTATCGTTTAAACAATCTTAATTATTATAATTGTAACTAACTTAAGTATATTTTTATGTATATTTGTATACTGAGTGTATCACAATGATTTACACCGAAATAGGCCATGCGTTTGGTACATAGCGCGTAGCTTCATCCATACAGCACTAAATTTGACATTTATCGCTCGATTTCTCATTTTGACGTAAAAGTTCGAATTTTCGCCGCATTGGCGCTCATTACGGCACCATTCCGTCAAAAATTTGTATTGGTAACTAGCGCCACTGCGGCAAAAACCGTAATTTGCCTGTTTGAAAATTGAATTAAACTACGACAGAGGAAAAACACAGCCAACTGTGATGTAAATTACTGTGGTATACTTCATAGATATAGATTTAACGTGAATTTACCAAAGTGTTCTCATGATGGCCCTCTAGATTCTGTTGGAATATCGAATTGTTGTTTTGTTCTCTACTTGTATCGTCATTTGTTTCTAATTCAACATTACTATCCTCTTCAACATCTTGGAATCTATAAAATTATTGTAAATTAATTAATTAATTTGTTAATTGTAATTAATTAATTACGTGTAGTGTTTCTCTTCACCCCTCATCTCGCAGATAACATTCGTTAATGCCATTATGTAGTTTTTGGCTAATGTTAATGTTTCAATCTTCGACAATTTCCGTTCCATTTTAATGTGAGGAATGACTTCTCTTAATTGCTACAAAAAAATCAATTATTATACAGCCGTATTCTTGAACTTTTTGTGATTCGTTACCATGACAACGCTAGTAATTAACAGGCTTTTAAATAACTCATTTCAATTTTGTCTCTATGTTGGAATTGTAAAGAGTGAGATGGCAATTCGGTGTTGTCCGGGTAACGAATAGTTAAAAAGTTAGAGAATACGATTGATAGGCCTGCTAGATCTGAGCGCTTTGAGGTATTATTTGCCTTCATTGAAAGCATTTCTCATACATATAATTCAAGATTTGTGTTCGTAAACAGCGCCGTTGCGGCAAAAATTGAAAGTTTTATTTAAATGGCTTACTTCGAATGCGTCGTTTAGCGAATGCATCCGCATCCGTTCCCTTTCGTTGCTTTCCAGTCTTCGTAAATTTCTCTCCCGGGCGCTAATGCAAGATTTTCGTCGACGTGCCGTACTGCCACTACCGCTAGATGCACTACCACTCGATGCACTGCCTATTAGGGAAATTGTTAATTTTCTTGTAATAGAGAAAATTTTATAAATTACCACCATGTTTTCGTCTTTTACGAACAATAGCCGCTTCATCACTGCTCGATTCAGTTAGATCATCTCTTCCATTCATTTTTGTCAATTCTATGTCTTCAACTTCGACGTCTTCTTCTTCCTCCTGCCACGGGGTGGACAGTTCTAAAGAACGCATTGTCTTATTCAAAATCTGCAATAGAAATTTGTAGAACGATTAAACATTTTATATCGAAGTTGGCCATGTTTTAGATTGCTTCATATTTTACTGAATTTGACATTTAGAAAGCGTCTGAATAAAGCAGCGACACTTTACCCTGAAGCCATAGCCAATTGCGAGGTAAATTACCGTAATTTTCCCGATAGTTGTAAATCGACCGATAGCGTATTCGAATTGACAAAAAATGGCCATATTGTGGTTACGCATTGTCGTAGATTGCTTATTATTTTATTAAATTTGACATTTGGAAACTATACTAAACGTAGTCACTTGCGAGGTTAATTATCATAGCACACTCGATATTGTGTACGAATTGATAGAAAATAGCCCAGTATTAGATTGCTTCATATTCTATTAAATTTGACACTTGCTCAGGGTCTGAATGAAGCTACGACACCATATACCAAAGACATAGCCAATTGTGAGGTAAATTACCGTGGCAGGTGAAACGGTCTGTAAATCGAGCGTTAACGTGTACGAATTGATAATAATGGCCATGTATTGGTTNACTAAACGTAGTCACTTGCGAGGTTAATTATCATAGCACACTCGATATTGTACGAATTGATAGAAAATCGCCAAGTATTAATACGTATAGTCGTAGATTGCTTCATATTCTATTAAATTTGACACTTGCTCAATGTCCGAATGAAGCTACGACACCATATACCAAAGACATAGCCAATTGTGAGGTAAATTACCGTGAAACGGTCTGTAAATCGAGCGTTAACGTGAACTAATTGATAATAATGGCCATGTATTGGTTACTCATTATCGTAGATTGCTTCATATTTTATCAAATTTGACACTTGGAAACTGTCTACCAAAGACACAGTCACTTGCGAGGTTAATCATCATAGTACACTCAATATTGTGTACGAATTGATAGAAAATAGCCAAGTATTAATACGTATAGTCGTACATTGCTTCATATTCTAGTAAATTTGACACTTGCTCAGTGTCTGAATAAAGCTACGACACCATATACCAAAGATATAGCCGGTTGTAAGGTAAATTACCGTGGTAGGTCAAACGGTCTGTAAATCGAGTGCTAACGTGTACCAATTGATAATAATGGCCATTTATTGGTTACGCATTGTCGTAGATTGCTTCATATTTTATCAAATTTGACATTTGGAAACTGTATACCGAAGGCACAGTCACTTGCGAGGTTAATTATTATAGTATATTCGATATTGTGTACGAACCGATAAAAAATAGCCAAGTATAGTCGTAGATTGCTTCATATTCTATTAAATTTGACACTTGCCAAATGTTTGAATGAAGCTACGACACCATATACCAAAGACATAGCCAGTTGTGAGGTAAATTACTGTGGTAGGTGAAATGGTCTGTAAATCGAGCGTTAACGTGTACGAATTGATAATAATGGCCACATATTGGTTACACATTGTCGTAGATTGCTTCATATTTTATCAAATTTGACATTTGGAAACTATACCAAAGGCACAGTCATTTGCGAGGTTAATCATCATAGTACACTCGATATTGCGTACGAATTGATAGAAAATAGCCAAGTATTAATACGTATAGTCGTAGATTGCTTCATATTCTATTAAATTTGACACTTGCTCAGTGTCTGAATGAAGCTACGACACCATATACCAAAGACATAGCCAGTTGTAAGGTAAATTATCGTGGTAGGTGAAACGGTCTGTAAATAGAGCGTTAACGTGTACGAATTGATAATAATGGCCATGTATTGGTTACGCATTGTCGTAGATTGCTTCATATTTTATCAAATTTGACGCTTGGCCGGTGTATGAATGGAGTTGCAACAGCATATACCAAAGAGATAAATTATACTCTCGATATTTTTGGGGTGTCAATTTAGGTGGAACGGTCTGTATGTTGGCGATAATGTGTACGAGTTGATAAAAACTAATTAAAAAGCCAACTACCTATTCTAAAAATGTTGAAATTGTTGAAATTTACGAAAATATGCGTCGAATTTTGAATAATTCTCCATCTAAATACCAAACGTAAAGCCGGATTCACACGTGATTAGCGAATGTATAACCAACCGAAATCCGGACTAATTTTAATATTTTTTTTTTCACAATTTCATTGTAGGGCGACGAAAAACAATGAAAACAATCGAATTAAATCGAGTGTATCCCAATTAGCGATATTTTGTCGTGTTTTTGTGTGTTTTAATTGTTGTTTAAAAATAACCTTGTTCACATTTCAAGTACGTTAATCATACGATTTTCAAATAAATACCGAAATACCACCAATCAAGACATGACACCGAAAAAAACGGAACCAATTTCCTTTCTATTTTTTTCTCTTACAAATAACTGAGAAGAATAAATTAATAAACGACCTTTCCTTATCGAATTCGTATCCATCTTGTTTGAAATCACTTTCTAAGTGAAAGATTTTTGTGCAACAACAACAACAACAAGGATATAGAGTAATTACTTTCACGTTTGCGAAATAACAATAATAATAATGGAAAGAATAAGACTTGCCGGGGAATTATAAACGATAACTGTAGGCTATCAAAATGATGCAAATTAAAAATTGTATTTTTCAGCTTTTCTACGAATATAAAAATAGAAAACAACCGTATTCCGAACCAGTAACAATCTCCATCTCGATTCTGTCTTATACAACATAGTTGGCTATGTCTTGATGTCATAGAGTCCTAGATTAGTTCCTACTTTAATAGATTTGACATGTGTTGAGTGTCCGGTTAAAGCTGCGACTCTACGTATCAACGACATAGCCAACTATGATTTTCTTCGTATATTGTTGCTCCTGTCAAGCAACAATCTCTATTTACTTGGCTATATCTTAATTTCGTAGTGTCGTAGATTACTTCATCTTTAAATTTGACATTTATCACTGTCCGATGAAAGCTACAACGTATGTGTCAAAACCGTGGCCAATTGCAAACCGAAATACATCCTGTATTTGAGATAAAATTGAAGTGATTATTGTGTTTTTCTCGAAAATTGTTGAGTTTAAACACAAAAACCCAATTTTATAATTGTTATAATTATCAGTAATTTTATTAATTTATTGTAGCGTTAATGACGAAATTCTTAAAAAAAATCGACAAAAAAACTCGAAATTAAATAAAAATATTGACCTGTAATTGATACGCGAACATAATATTTCTGTGTGTGTTCGTACGAAATTCTATTATCCTGAAGTTTTGTCAGTTTGGGGGAGGAAAAAATCGAGTTATAACATAATTTCAGGGCTGAAATGTTCATTCCAGCTCTCACTCGCACTCTTTCCAGGCATTTAATTAACAATAGAGCCGACAGTTTCTTCTCTCGTTCACACTAAATTCGATAAACGTACGAACATACAAATATACAGAATGTTCCACGCAATCATTAAATAAATACAGAGTGTTTCGTGTATTAGTTTGAATATTAAGCCGGGTTCGCATCCAACGAACGAACACCGGCGAACAACAGCGAACATGCGGAAATTTTAGGTGGGGCTTTATGTTTCTTTATGTTCGTTGATCGTGCGCCCGAATTTTGTTCGTTGAGCTGGACCGCGTTGTATCCGCGCCGATTTGCGTTGATTAAATGAAGTCGCCTCGAAATGCCGCCCTGTCAGTCGATAATGACGATGGGGGTTGTTTTTATTTCGCATTGCCACCATCTTATTGACTTTAAAAAGGAGCAAAACTTGGTCAAAGTGAATAATTTTCAATCTATATTCGTTGGAAGTGCCAAGATAACGGGCACACCGATTGCCACTGACAGTAACAATGTTGCGTTTGATAGACACGACAACAACATCTTTGAATATTATCGGGAACAAGCAGTTTTAAATTTTATTTTGATCGACAATAATTCCCCATGTATATCGCCTGTCGCCTGGAGTTCGATTTTATTGTGGGCAAATCTGAATAAATTTTAGGGTTGTTTTGCTTTTCTATTATGCGACTTTTCAATCGAACTTGTTCGTTGTTGTTTTGATAGAAAATGTGGCGTTCAAATGGGAATCGACAAGTATTGGCGAGTTTTCACAAACAATTCATTCGATTTTAATTGGTTCTTATTGATTTTATTGTTAAT
Organism: Hycleus cichorii; assembly: GCA_013841215.1. Taxonomy (NCBI): domain Eukaryota; kingdom Metazoa; phylum Arthropoda; class Insecta; order Coleoptera; family Meloidae; genus Hycleus; species Hycleus cichorii. Next base: position 78,653 of record JACDRQ010000237.1, on the reverse strand, counting down.
AAACGGGGATTATGTTGTAATTATGTCCTATTATAACATCTTAATTGATCTCCTACAAATATTAAGTAACGTTCACACTGTAATGCAGTGAAAACGCCAGCATTCCATTGACTTATTAATGTTTAGAAAAGCGTAAACTCTCCAATATTACATTAATCTCATTGTTAATAATTAATTTGCTATACTACTTTTACTTTCTAATTTATTGCTCAAAAAAAATAACGGATTTTTTCTCTCGCTCGCTCACTTAATTATCAATTCAACTCCTTCCAATACATGTTTTATGTTGTTTTTATGGTCGCGTTTATTACATTAAAACGTATTAAAACCAAATTTTAATCAACATGTTCAACACAACCGTCACTAGAAGATATTTTTTAATATATACAGACTATCAAGTTTATTGAAATTACGTTGGATCGTATAAATTCGCCTTTAGAGCGCGTTATTTCGATGCATAAAGCGTAGTAAATGCACACGTGAGTCTCGTATCGAGATGGCGACTCGTGTTATTTGAGAGATTAAAAATTGTAACACTATTGTTAATTAAATCGTTAGTTGTCTAATCTTGGATTAAATAGCGTTAGATTGTGTAAATCAGCGTTTAAAACATGTGCATAAGGCGTGGGTTCGTGTAATTTGAGGGGTTGACACTTGTTGCAAATTCTAATCAACTCGTTCACTGTCACTGTATAAAATACAATTCAATTTCGGTTATAATAGCCCTGGATCTTGTTGATGCGGCTTTAGAGCGTGTTATTTTGCATAAGGTGAGCCACACGTAGACACGGATTTGTAGCAGTGACAGTGTTGAATATTATTACACGAACATTTAGTTAACATAACAATCACTAGACGATATTTGGTAAAAAATACAGGCTGTCTAATCTTGGTTCAGATACCTTTGTATTGTATAAATGCGTCTTTAGAGCGTGTTATTTCGATTTGTAAGGCGCGTTAAATGTACACGTGAGTCACATGTAGAGGATCTGTAGCAGTGACAGTTCGTGTAATTCGAAGGGTTATTGTAGCACGATTGATTGTCAATTAAATTTTAGTCGCTGTATAAAACTACAGGCTGTCTCATTTTAATTGAAATGATGCTATTTCGATTCATAAACCGTGTTAAATGTAATCTCATAAAAAGACGAATCTCCAACAGTTTGGTAGTGTAATTTGAAGGGTTGATGATCGTATATCCGCGTCTTTAGAGTGTTATTTCGACTTATAAGGCGTGTTAAATGAGTCACATGTAGAGACTGATTTTAACAGTGACAGTTCGTGTAATTTGAAGTATTACACGATTGATTATCAACCAAATTTTAATCACTATATGAGATTATAAAAATACAGGCTGTCTAATTTTAGTTGAAATGGTGCTATTTCGATGCATAAAGCGTGTTAACTATTATCGCATGTCACATAAAAAGACGAATTTACAACAGTTCGGTACGTGTAATTTGAAGTGTTGACGATCGTATATTTGCGCCTTTAGAGCGTGTTATTTCGAGTTACAAGACATAACTCACAGAGACAGATCTACAGCAGTGGCAATTCGTGTAATTTAAGGGGTTAAAATTGTTCACCATAAATGCAGGCAAATCTTGATTGGTATAGTGTTGGATCTTACAAATACACCTGTAGAACGTGTTATTTCGTGTTAAAAGTACGCGATAGTCTCATGTAGAGACGGATGTCCGACAGTGCGGTTCGTGTAATTAACAATCGTATAAATGCGACTTTACAGCGTGTTGTTTCAATTGATAAGGCGTATTGAGTGTACACGTGAATCACATGTAGAGACGAATTTGTCGAAGTAGTGATTCGTGTAATTTGAGGGATTAAAATTGTTCAACATATTCATTGTTGGCTTTACAAAATACAGCCTATCAAATTTTGATTAACATACCGTTGAGTCGTATAAATACACCTTTACAGCGTGTTATTTCGATTGATAAGGCGTGTTAAATGTAAGCGATAGTCTCATATACAGACGGATGTACGACAGTGTGGTTCGTGTAATTTCAAGGATTGACGGCCGTGTAAATGCGACTTTAGAGCGTGTTATTTCGATTTATAAGGCACATTGAATGTACACGTGAGTCACATCTAGACGAATTTGTAGAAGTAGTAGTTCGTTTAATTTGAGGGATTCAAATTTACTGTTAGCCTTACAAAAGACAGCCTATCAAATTTTGATTAGTATAACGTTGGGTCGTATATTTCGATGAATAAGCGTGTTATTTCGATTGATAAGGCGTGTTAAATATAGTCTCATGTCCGACAGTTCGTGTAATTTCAGTAGTTGACGATCGTATGAATGTGACTCTTGCGTGTTATTTCGATTGATAAGGCGTGTTAAATGCGTAAGTCACTTGTACAAAAGGATTTGAACAGTGGCGTGTAATTCGAGGGGCTGTTTATTGGACATTTATACGATTTGAATTACAGTACGATTGAGGCTTTTTTCGTGTCTTATTTTAATTAATTAATAGAAACGAATAGACGTAACGGTATTCAGGAAATCCTAGTTTGCACTACAACAGAATTTCTAATTATTTTTATAAAAGAGAAAATTAGCATTGCATTCCATTATTAAAACACAACAAATAAAAAATAAAATAAATAAATAACAGTAAAAACAAGAAAAACAAGAAGTTTCTATTATGATTTGGTTTGTTCTTAATTGAAATTCTTTTAGTGATTTGAACTGTGACCATGGTCCAATAATTTTGGGTGCGACAGTGGAATTTATGAAAAAATTTACGTCGACACAAAGTGACTGTAATTAAATTTTGTCAGCTGAAATTACCAACAACAACAACATTATTAAGTGAAAGCTGGAAAATGCTCAACATTGCCATAATTCGTGTAAAAAAACAATAACCTACCGTTGGTTTAATTAACGAATTAGCACTGATGTTGGTATTTATAGAACGCGAAAATTTGCAAATTCGTTGAACACAAACACACGCGAATTTCGTGATTTTATTACCGAAAATCGCCACCGAACAGTGTCATTTTGCTTGGCACTTTTCGCTACTTGGTGAACGGACGAATCGAACGAAACAGACAATTTCCTTGTGTTTTTCGTACAAGTAATCGAGTGAAACTGAATTCTCTCTCTTCAAACGAGTTTTAAAGAATTTTGCGCTCTCCCGTTATATCGGCGATGGTGAATGGCAAAATTGTTGTACAGTGGTATTAATGTTATAATATAAAAATCTAGGTCGGTCAATTTAGTTTCGGTACCTAGAATACAGAACAAGAGCCCACTTTTATAGACGAAAAAATCATCGAATTACGTCCACAATTAGGATTAATTTCGGCGATTCTCCACGACGAAAATCCACAATAATTAGTCAGAAACATTAACAAAAACGACCCTGGAACATTTCAAATTAAGAAAATTGATATTTTATTGTATATCGTGTAGATGGAATTACATACTTGCGTACAATCTAACCGAGGTAAATGTACTTTAATAGCAGTTGATAATTAATCAAGTGACCTTTTGAGCAATTATCTATTATCAAATTAGGCAAATATAAGGGAGAATTCGTCTATTATTCAACCCTACTGACCGGGCATAGAAAATATTCACCACGTTTAAGGAACATGAGTCCAAGCTTCATTTATATAAATTGGCCATGCTTAAGGAACGTAAATCGTAACTTGATTCTTGTTTAATTTGGGAAATTATCAAATTAACCAAATATAAGGGAGGATTCGTCTATTATTTAACCCTACCGACCGAGAATATCAGAAAATATTCACCACGTTTAAGGAACATAAGTCGTAGCTTTATTTGTATAAATTGGCCATGCTTAAGAAACGTAAATCGTAACTTGATTCGTGTTTAATTTGAGGAATTACCAAATTAGCCAAATTTAAGGTTCACTTGTTATCCAACCCAAAAGGATAATTTTGGCAAATACTAGTACAAGTTGGCCATGTTCAAGAGACTTGAGTCGTAGCTAGATTCGTATTAATCTCGTGTGTTTCATTTGAACGATTGTTTATTATCAAATTAGCCAAATATAAGGGAGAATTGTTCAACCCAACTAACCGAGAATATAAGAAACGTAATGTAAGGAACGTAAGTCGTAACGTCATTCGTATAATTTGGTCATGTTTAAGAAACGTAAATCGTAACTTGATTCTTGTTTAATTTGCGGAATTATCAAATTAACCAAATATAAGGGAAGATTCGTCTATTATTCAACCCAACTGACCGAGAATATCAGAAAATATTCACCACGTTTAAGGAACATGAGTCGTAGCTTCAATTGTATAAATTGGTCATGTTTAAGAAACGTAAATCGTAACTTGATTCTTGTTTAATTTGAGGAATTACCAAATTAGCCAAATTTAAGGTTCACTTGTTATCCAACCCAAAAGGATAATTTTGGCAAATACTAGTACAAGTTGGCCATGTTTAAGAGACTTGAGTCGTAGCTAGATCCGTATTAATCTCGTGTGTTTCATTTGAACGATTGTTTATTATCAAATTAGCCAAATATAAGGGAGGATTGGCCTCTTGTTCAACCCAACTAACCGAGAATATAAGAAACGTAATGTAGGGAACGTAAGTCGTAACTTCATTCGTATAAGTTGGTCATGTTTAAGAAACGTAAATCGTAACTTGATTCTTGTTTAATTTGGGAAATTATCAAATTAACCAAATATAAGGGAGGATTCGTCTATTATTTAACCCTACGGACCGAGAATATCAGAAAATATTCACCACGTTTAAGGAACATGAGTCGTAGCTTCATTTGTATAAATTGGCCATGTTTAAGAAACGTAAATCGTAACTTGATTCTTGTTTAATTTGAGGAATTATCAAATTAGCCAAATTTAAGGTTTCCTTGTTATCCAACCCAAAAGGATAATTTTGGCAAATACTAGTACAAGTTGGCCATGTTTAAGAGACTTGAGTCGTAGCTAGATCCGTATTAATCTCGTGTGTTTCATTTGAACGATTGTTTATTATCAAATTAGCCAAATATAAGGGAGGATTGGCCTCTTGTTCAACCCAACTAACCGAGAATATAAGAAACGTAATGTAGGAAACGTAAGTCGTAACTTCATTCGTATAACTAACCGAGAATATAAGAAACGTAAAGTATGGAACGTAAGTCGTAGCTTCATTTGTATAAATTGCCCATGTTTAAGAAATAAATCGTAACTTGATTCTTGTTTAATTTGATGAATTATTATCAAATTAGCCAAATTTAAGGGACAGTTTCCGGGTTATTCAATCCAAAAAGGTAATTTTGGCAAATAGTGGTCAAGTTGGCTATGTTTAAGCAACTTAATTCGTAGCTCGATTCGTATTAATCTCGTGTGTTTCATTTGAAAGTAATCCGTCAAGTGGCCTTTAAGGGATTGTTTATCAAATTAGCTGAATCTAAGGGAGGGTTTTCTGTATTAAGCAACGGAGAAGGGTAATTTTGGTGTGGCCAAGTTTAGGAAACGTAAGTCGTAGATTAATTATGTGAAAACAGCTAATAGTGCGCATCAAAAAATAATGAATCAAGCGACGTTTTTAGGAATTTTATATTCGAATACAAGGGATGGTTTGACTGTTGTTCAGAGGGTAATTTTGGCCAAAACTAAGCGGGAGTGTAAGTTGGCCATGTTTAAGAAATGTAAATCGTTGCTTGATTCGTACTGAACTTACAGTTTAATAGTCGTTCATTTGAAAATAACTAATCAAGTAACCTTTTAGGAATTTTTTATTAAAAATCTAGCCGAATTTAAGGGAGGATTTGTGTATTATTTGACTCGAAAGGGTAATTTTGGCACATACCAGCCGAGTAAGTAAGAGAAAATAGAGACCACAAATAAACGTAAATCGTAGCTTGATTCCTACAAGTCCTCCACATTTAAGGAACGTCCTAAGCTCGTACTTGTGTCCTATTTGAAAATCATTAATCTAGTAACCTTTTGAGGAATTGTTTATAAAATCAACCAAATATAAGGGAGGGTTCGTCTATTATTCCGTTCTAAAGGGTAGTTTTGGAGAATACTAACGAAAGATGTAATAAAATAAGGCCCTTTGTGTAACTTGGCTTTGTTTAAGAAACGTAAATCGTAACTTAATTCACACAAGTTGGTCGTGTTCAAAAAACGTAAGTCGTAGTTTGATTTGTGCATATCTTAATTAATTGAGAAATTTTTAGAATCAAATTTTGGCCAATACCAGCTGAAAATGAACAATTTGGCTATGTTCAGGGACGTAAGTCGTAGCTCAATCTATTGATTATATTTAAGGAACGTAAATTGTAGCTTGATTCGTATTAATTCCGTGTGAACGTGCCTTAGTTTGTTTTTGATTTGAAAGCAATTTGGATTTGATTGAAATTCCGCGTTTTTCTTTAGGGAAAACAACGAAATTGTTGCAAAATATTAATTATCGATGAGGAAATCAATCAATAATAAGAAAGTAAAGATGAGGCACGGATTAATTACTTGATACTTTCCAAAATTAGAAAAAAATAAATAGGTGAAATTTGATTATTCTATGAATTTTATAATCAACTTCCGCCATCTCTGTACAGAACGGTTCATTTTAACGGTGTCCAATGCGAAATGGAACACCCCGTATACACCGACAAATTGGTGTAATTTATAAATTCCGATTATGTACAGTTAGATGAAGCCTCCGGTGTATTTGGGAAATTTTCGTGTTAATAGCAGCGGTACAACTTTAAAAAACGACTTTTAGCTTTTTTGGACACGGTGGCAAAAAAGTGGCGAAATTTTGATTGATCGGTTCTAGTTGGATTGGCGGACTATTTCTGGGCGCTTTCTTCTCGCGAGAAGAGAGGAAAAATGGTTGAATAATCGAGTCATCGACCGAAACTACGACGAGGAAGACCAAAAACAACAACGACGACTCGGAAAAAAATTAGTTGTAATTGATTCATTATAAATTCAAGACACGATTTTTACTTTTAAAAGGCATTTGTTTTATGTTTGGTATTAGTTTACACATACGTATTTGTTCAATTCGAGGGACACTAGTCTCATCACGACCATTCAAACAACAAATTTCTGGGGTTTCCCCCAATTTCTCTATCTATTAATATCACTTTTCAACATTTTCCTTTCAATAACAACTAACTTTCATTTCAATTCTATTTACGTCTTATTTGAGACCGTGGTATAATGCAACAATTCGAATAATTGCAATTATGTGTTCTTATACTTAAACGACAGTAATAATAATACTGATAATAATAGTAACAATAATAATAATAACAAGATTTATCGTGATCATAGTTGCTCAATGTAATGCTCTTTTATTGTTCGTTCGATCATTTGTTTTAACAATTGCAATCGAAACAAGCGAATTTGCAAAAATTCGCAAAAACCGATACACAATGGAGAAAAGTTCCCCACTCCGTTTGAAAAGAAAACGTGTGAATCCGCCTTATATTCAAATTTTTCGACAATTAGCGTAAACAGATCCCAATTATAAACTTTACAATGGTTCCATTCGATTTTTCCTCGATTTAATTACGAATACAGCGAGGCGTACACCGTGTAAATCAACTTAACACTGTTTTATTTGTGACGATTACGCCACAATATCCGTAACAATAAACAAACAGAACTTTAGTTATTATCATTATTATACGATTCTTTATTAGATGATTTTTTCCGATTTTTTGTCGATTTAATTGCGTGCAAAACGAGACTTACACCGTATTAATCGAGTTTACACTATTTATTGTGTGACAATTCTATTGCGCATGTTTTGGTTTAATTACGTCATCACTCGTGCAAACACAGCTTTAATTATTGTAGATGAGATTGGCCTTATACACGATTTTAATCAAATGTTTTTTTTAATTTGTTTTGTCGGTTCAATTACGTGCAAACTGAGGCTCACGCCGTGTAAATCGAGTTGTTACTATTTGATTGCGCATATTTTGATTTGATTACGTCACAATACGCGTAAAAACGTCCAAACGCAGCTTTAGTTATTGTAGATAAGCCTTAATTGAATTATTCGCGTTTTTTTTCTATTTTTTTAAGGGGTTGTAAATAGATCAATGAACTCTCTTCTAGTTTCAGTAGCTTTTAATCGAATTTTCTACCCTCTAGACGACCACCCCCTAGTGTTAGTAGCTGTACTAAGAGTAACTGAATCTAATTAATATTATGTTGAATATTTCTTTGGCTTATAAAAACTTATATCTGACGTAATTGCGTTCGAATTGTATTAAAAGTAGGCCTTGATAATAAATAATGGAACCGTTTTATCGACAGAATATCAGTTGGCCATGCTTTAGTTGCATAGCGTCGTAGATTGGCTCGTATTCCACCAAATTTGACGTTTGTTAAGTTTCAAGTGTCCGAACAAAGCTAAGACACCGTGTACTGAATGCATGCCAACTTTGTCGATGGTATTAGTGGATTTATTGCGCATGTCTCGATTTGGTGACGTCACTGTGTGGATAGGTCTTTAGTGTTATACGTGGGATTGCGGCTTGATTGAGTTATTATCGTTTTTTGTCGTCTTCTTCACTTAGAGAAGAAAGGATCGATGAACTTTTCTAGTTTCAATAGCCTTTAATCGAATTTTCAACCCCCTAGTGTTAGTTACAACAATTTTTGCGGAATCTAATTTTGATTTTTCGTTTATTTTTTTTTGAGTTTGAGTTGGTAATAATTTTAATTGATTTTCTGTATATACAATCGAGCTTTATTTGCTCTCTAATTTTTGTTGATTTTCTTCAATCACATTTCCCCTGTTATTGTACACAATGTAGTATTTAAGTAATGATGCTTAGAGGGCGGGTTTCGTGTGTATATTTACACAGAATCAATCTATTTGATCCATTTTAACTACAGTATTTTTTGCTTGTTGAGAACGTCTATTTAAACGAAAATAATTGAACGAAAGCCCCGTTTAAAATTGGAAAAATCTTTGCAAAAATGTTCGTTTTATTTGTTTACCGAAAAAGATTACAACAAATCCTTACCTGTGTGCTGGGGTGTGTTGTTTAATTGAGCCGATTATTGGGATGATAATGGGGTGGCGGTGCTGCTGCTACAGCAGGACCTGCAACAAAAATTGGGAAATTTCAAAATAAAGTCGCTGTTGTTGATTTTCTCGAATCGTATCGATTTCTCTAATGGTAAGCCTCGTCATAGTATGTTGTCAGTTAAACGATAACAGTGTGGATTAAATAAAAATGAACTCTCTCCGATTGCGGTCAACAGACTCAGTGGAAACGACACGAAATTGAAAAAATAAAAATAAAATTTGTAAACAACGATTGTCGACGATTTTCATTTCTAATTATCGAATTCATTTGCAAGCCTTACGCAATAAAGATCGCAATCAGTGGCGTAGCTACGTTTTTTCAACGCTTAAGCCATAAAAAAAACTGGATGGAGATTCAATTCAACTAGAACTGGAATATCTCGACGTCCCATTCAATTCTAAATACGAATCTCTACAACTACAACCCTAGAGTATTTGGAAGAACCGACTAAATATTCTGACAATTCCGAAAAAACAAAATTCTCGTTTCAAAAACTCACTCTTTCTAGAAGCAAGAAAACTAAACGACCTATAAGTGATAGAAGGAGGAAAATTAGGGCTACAATTCTGAGTTACACCCCTTGTAATTCTCCTTTTCGTTTTTTGTAAAACTGCGCCCAAAGTAGCCCAATTTTTGCGAAATTTTCCATCTAAACAACACGGCACAGGTAATACGATGCGGTTTAGAAACTTACAATTAGCTAGAAGAAAGAGGGTGTAATGCTTAGTGAGTTAATTGCCTCTCAATAGGTCTCTTTACAGGTCTCTTGGTAGGTATTTCGAGGGAAACTTGTGAATTTTTAAAGCAAGGAGGAAGAATGAGCGTTGTTAATTTTAAAATATAGCTACGAGATAATAACAATAAAAGTAATAATAATCAAAGTAGAAAAAAAGCAAAACCGAGAAAGAGAGAAAGATAGATAAGGAAAGGCAGAGGGAGAAAAGGAGAGACTGGGTGAGAAGGAGAGAAGAAAAGAAGAAAAAATAGATAGTGATTAAAAAGAGAGCGGCAAACACTGTTAAAAGATCAGAGCAAGAGAGGGAAAGGCAGATAGACAGAGAAAAAGTGAGATAGACAGCGAACGAAAAAGACACAGATAGATACTTAAACAGAGAAAGAGAAAGAAGAAAAGAGACAGGTAATGAAAAAGGAGAGACAGAAATGTGCAAATAGACAGAGTTGGATAGGAAGAGACGGAGAAAGAGATGGAGAGGCAGACAGACGAAGAAAAAGTGAGTCGGACAAAAGAAGAAAGAGAGAAGCAGATAAGGAGAAAGAGAGAATAGAGATAGAAAGATAGTTGACAGGGAGAGAGAGAGATTGTTATATAGTCAGAGGAATAGACAGGCAGACTAGCAGACAGAGAAATAAAGATAGAAAGAAAGAGAAAGACAATTAGTGAAAGAGAGAAAAAACAGACACACAGATAAATGAGTTGATAGACAATGTTAGAGGGTCAGAAAAGAGAAGGAGAGACATATAGACAGAGAAAAAGTGAGATAGACAGGAAATGAAAAAGAGCAGGTAGATAAGCAGAGATAGAGAAAGAGAGACAAGAAAAGAAGCAGACAGAGAAAAACGAGACAGAGAAATATACAAATAGACAAAGTTGGAAAGAGAGAGGGGTGGAGAAAGAGAAACAACAGGAGAGGGAGAGAAATATATAGAAAGAAAGAGAGCTGGAAAGGGACAGACGAAGAGCCAGAGAAATAGAGACAGACAGAAAGGAGAAAGAGAAATAAACAAAGAGCTAGTGAAACAGGCAGGCAGATAATTGCGAGAGAGTGAGACACAAGCAGGGATAAAGTGGCAGAGAGAGACAGACAAACAGACAAAAACACGCAAGATGGTGATGAACAGGCACACAGAGATAGAGAGAAAGAAAGCCCCTGCGCTTTGCTTACTCTCACTGTGCGGTAGCTACGCCACTGGCAGCGATTGTCTTAATTTGAATGACTTGTAGATTTATCTGTTGCTCTATAAATAAACCAAACTTTCTAAAATTTACCGGAAATTCGATAAAAATTTCTAATCAATCGATTCACGTTAGATTAAATCAATTTCATATTACGTTTATCGACAATATTTCTCTTTGTATCTTTAATGTTAAGATTACATCACAATGATGGTGATGATGATGATTTTGAGATTACATACATCTCCGTCTTCTCGTACACCGAACATTCTATTATGCAATTCAAATTTTATATAACGGTGCATTGTCTACAACACGTCTATGTCGACTGCATAACGTATCGTTTGACGTTAATCCATACGAACGCACCTTAATTCCAAGATTTCTTCTCAATTATCGACTGGTTATTCTTATATTTTAACAAGGACGTTTCGATAAGACGCCCACATATAGACAACAGGTCACTAATGTACAGTTAGAGCGAATAATGAGGCGTCGCGACGCCGTAAGCCAATTAAATTCGCACTCAACAACAACAATAACAGCAATAATGAAAGAGATGAGATACAAATTATCATCAACATCATTATGGTGATAATATTGATGATAATAATAGCTGGAAAACAGCTTGTATAATTATTGTTTATATTCAAGAGAATTCGCTTGAAATGCGGATATTTTCAGGAGAAAATGGAGCAACGTTGTCAGTCCAGTCATGTATACAATTTTGAATTAGTTGCCAACTTTACAGTTCAAGGATTATCAATTTTTATATAGAAACGACTAGTAAAATTAACATCCTGATATTGGTACCATTGGCGGACTAAATGTCACTAACTTGTTGACATGTCAAAAATATAACCTCCAATTTCTATATTTATATTTTTATATTTTTAATTATTGGTGAACTTAATTTTTTTCATTTTTACCACCATTGTTGTTTATTTGAATTTTCCCGCTCTCCCTTTCCAATTGCGTAATTTCTATCACAGTTGGCCAAGCATTACGTAATTTGACATCGGTTAATTTATTTTTAAAGCGTCCGAAGAAAGCTGCGACGTTACGTTTGAAATGCATGCCAACACAAGATTTTTTATAATTTTACGGTTTATTGTCCACGAAATCGTGATTTTCTCCAATTTAATATGGAAATGGTCGAAAATCGAATTTTTTTTCTGTCGATGATCAAAGAGTCCCTTGATTGTCGAAAAGCTTTTGGGAACAAACTTTCCTCGATTCAATTCGAAACAAATTCCGTGTCTTTTATTGAGAAAATATTAATTAAATTTATTACGGAAAATAGATACAATGTTGCCAGAATGGGCGAAATAAAACGTTGTCTTGGTTACGTATTGTCGTAGATTGTCTCATATGTTACTAAATTTGACATTTATAAATGCCAAGGCTTGCTAGATTTCTCTTGGCGTTCATAACTACAATATTTCTATTTCTATTGTTTCATTTCTATTGTCAAGGCTTACCAACTGTTGGTGGAAAATCTTTTGCTACTGCAGAAAATCTAGCCGGTCTTTTTGAAATTTATGAATCAATCTACGACACTGCTCGTCGAAATATGATTGCACACCCTGTAGAGTTTATCAGCAATTCGAAATAAATGTCGCAAATTCGATTCAATCCCATTTGGTAACCAAAACAGATCGGATTTTACAATGTTCCCCTAAATAAAAGTAAAATAAAATGAAATTCACTAGAATTGATGAAATTCGTACCCATATCTGGCAACGAACTGTACATATACACGACATTTTACTTTTAGCCTACACTCGAATCAAATCCTATTAGAATTTACTTATGATAATCTGCATGTTGAAGAAGAAAACAGAAAAATTGAATTATCAATGTGGGGGTGGTTATTTTTGTTCTCGTTTTCGTTTTTGTTTTTAAAACATAAAGTGAAGAACCCCGTATAATAACAAAGAGACGAAAATCGAGTAGCTCTATTAGAAGTCTATTGTTTTTTAAATAAACGAAACGGTAAATTAGAGCCTACTCGGATTCGAGACAAGTAGCTTTTTTGATGTAAGAATAAAACGTTTTTTTCTAATTTGCGTCTATAATAGCGCAGTTAAGACAAAAAAAAAACAGTGCTTTAATACTTATTAACGTACACTTTTAATGTAATTTAATAACTGTACTAGATTCACTCACTTAATGGAATATTGACGGAATTAAAGTGCCTAACTCTAATTAATCTAGTAACTTTATCTATACATAGTTGGCATTACAATTGAATTATCATAAAACCATGACAACGTAGTAATTTCAGGGAAGTACTCCTAAATGATTGGTTGTTTTAGAATTTGGCGCCTCTATAAAAAGCCAATTGTCTATTTTTTAACGTACTACTAGGTTATTGGCTGTTTTCAAATTTGGCGCCTTTAAATTAGAACGAAGTTTTTTCTAAATAAAAGCTTCAGTTACTAAAATTTTGATGGAATAATAATCACTAACTCTATCTAATTTATTACCTTACGAATCTAGTAACTTTGTCTCTATTTAGTTGGCCTTACTGAATTATGACGTGGACATAACAAAATTATTGCTTTCAATAGCGTACTTGTTAAATCATTGGTCGGTTTAAAATTGGGCGCCTTTATATAAAACCAAGTGTTTTGTTTTCAATGACGTATTGTTGGGTTATGGTTGTTTTCAAATTTTGCGCCTTTATTCAATCTAGTGACATTTCTGTCAAACCAAATCTCACGTTTGATAGTGTAATTTATTTTCTTGCGGTTGGTGGGTGTGTCAAATTCAGATGTTATTGTAATTTTATTAAAAATTTATGGCACTCTTGATTATTGACAAAATAATGAATTTCAAGAAAATTTAATTAAAACAAGTAGCCTGGGTAGTTTAAACCCGAATTGAATTGTCATGACAACAGTACCAACGGCTACGAAAATCCCTAAATTTTTCAAAAAATCGCTAGTTTTGTGTACAGTTGGTGGAAAAAGTGCGGTACAATGTGTAAAGACTCACCTTTGAAGCGACCGTTGTACAAAAGGACTGTATTCGATCACAGTTCCGGGATAGATTAATTCGAAAACTGTACATCAAAACGACTGATTCTAATATTAAATCGACTCATTATTTTATCTATTTAGCGTTTAAAGAAAAGTAAAATCCCATCGTAATTATTGTTTGTTTAAATTAAACAGAGAAATTCCCAAAGAAATTTCTTACACTCTTCGGGGAATTCCCTTTTAGTAAATCCTCTTCAAAATCGACAATTTTAATAATTTAATTAATCTAAATTCAATTTATTGTCATTAAAGAGTTAATCACTGGCTTTATTGATATTTCTCAATATTCAAACAACAACAACAATAATAATAAAGTTGATAAGATTTATGATAATTGTTAGATTGTTTAATGAGAGATAATTTTATATTGGAAAAATCCTTGCCCTGATTCGTTCAATACAACGAAATTTCGTTATAATTCAGTTATAATTAAATCTTAGATTAATAAAATCGATAATTAAAGGTCAATTTGAATTTCATTAATAGGTTTGTTCCATCCGACAGTCGGCGATGTTGCGCTATTTAATCGAAATTTCTTCAAATTATTGGATTTATTATTGAATATAAAAACAAATAATAATCAAATTGATGATTTCTATTGAAATTGAAGTTATACAAATATACCTACACAAAAAAGGCAATAATATCGCACCAATAGAATGACAATCGAACTTTTATTAATAACAACAATCCAATTGATACGTATTTGTTTTCTGTGTGTATTAATCAAACTTTATCTTGTCTAATAAGATATTGGAAAGAGACAGATAGATGTTGTTGTTGTTGATGATGATGATGATAATAAAGGAAAGTTTGGAGATAATATGATTCTATATAAAGGTAGCCATACACGTTGAAATTAGTTGGCGAATTTCAACTTATCCGATTATTCCATCCGTATAGGATTTTATCCAATAGATTGTGTTACAGTTAAAGTTGTTGGAATAATAATAATAATTATAATAAAACTTGAACAATACTCGTATTTTATGAAATTTGTGCACGTTGTTTTTATGGAAACAACAAAAAACTCTATTACTGAATTCCATTGTGTGTACAAATTGAAAATTTTATGCAAAATCGTTTGCATTTTAACGGTTCAAAATAGAATACAGTTTGACAACACTCGAATCGGATAACTTGCCTTGAATTGGAATAAGTTGAGTTTATTTTCTTGTTCATTGTGGATGTGAAATATTGGAAAGGCACGGTTCTTCGCCTCCTTAAACTTTAAAATTGTCGGATTTCTAGTTATTTCAACGAGATATTAATTAAATATAG
Organism: Hycleus cichorii; assembly: GCA_013841215.1. Lineage (NCBI taxonomy): Eukaryota > Metazoa > Arthropoda > Insecta > Coleoptera > Meloidae > Hycleus > Hycleus cichorii. The sequence goes on along the minus strand of JACDRQ010000237.1, from coordinate 63,348 downwards.
GATAGGGGAGGCGAATGACTAGCAAAACCAAATTTTTGCTTATTTTCTGGATTCCGATATAGAGAAATCGTAGGGATATTGCTTGAATCGCTCGCCAAATATCAGTTTGTATAAATGTTGTTGGGTCAAGTTAATCGCAATTATCTAGATTGAGTTTATTTTTCAGTTTAGAAAAGAACATTTCTTTACCTCTTTTGTCGACAAATTGTTGAATTTCTAGTTATTTTAACCAGATACGAGTTAAATAGTAAATAGTAGAGAGGAGGTAAATAACTAGTACATTTCAAAATTTCCCATTTTTTTCGGATTATAATAGAGAATAATCGTTGGAGGCGAATAACTAGCATATTTCACAATTTGCTACTTTTTCGAGTTATAATAGAGAGAAATTGTAGAAATCTGGCTCAAATCGCTCTTCAAATATCCAATTTGAGTCGATCTACTTCATGCACAGACGTCATTGAGTCGAGTAGTTGAGCAACAAGTCTTGATATTCTTCAGTTTCTCTGTTTATTTTTCAAATTTAATTGGAAAGCAACAGTTCTTCGCCTCCTTTATTACCAACTTATAGAGTGTTAGCGTTAAAATTATTGGATTTCTAGTTATTTTAATGAGAGGCGAGTTAAATGCAGGAAATTAGAGGCGAATAACTAGTATACTTCAAAATTTTGTCTTTTCATTCCTTACAATATGGTTTCAATTACTCGTTTTGGTGAGAGGCAAGTTAAATACAAACGAAAGGAGGCGAATAACTAGTACATTTCAAATTTGCTCATTTGCCGGATAATAATAGAGAAAAATCGTTGTATTGTGAGTCGAATTACCGGTCAAATATCCCGTCGGAGTTGATCAACTTGTTTATTTCTCAAATTTAATTGGAAAGAAACGGTTCTTCGCCTCCCTTATTACCAACTTATAGAGTGTTAGCGTTAAAATTGTTGAATTTCTAGTCATTTTAATGAGATGCGAGTTAAATGCAGGAGATTAGAGGCGAATAACTAGTATACTTCAAAATTTTGTCTTTTCATCCCTTACAATATGGTTTCAATTACTCGGTTTGGTGAGATACAAGTTAAATAGAAACCAAAGGAGGCGAGTAACTAGTACATTTCAAATTTGCTCATTTGCCGGATAATACTAGAGAAAAATCGTTGTATTGTTAGTCGAATTACCGGTCAAATATGGGAGTTGATCAACTTGTTTATTTCTCAAATTTAATTGGAAAGAAACAGTTCTTCGCCTCCCTTATTACCAATTTATAGAGTGTTAGCGTTAAAATTGTGGGATTTCTAGTCATTTTAATGAGAGGCGAGTTAAACACGAGATTAGAGGCGAATAACTAGTATACTTCAAAATTTTGTCTTTTCGTCCCTTACAATATGGTTTCAATTACTCGTTTTGGTGAGATACAAGTTAAATAGAAACGGAAGGAGGCGATTAACTCGTACATTTCAAATTTGCTTATTTTTCGGGATTATAATAGTTGAACAGATATTGAGTCAACTCGATCGTTTCTATTTAGATTGACTATAGTTGACCAACAATATTTTTCAATTTAAATTCTGCTTGTTTTATTTATTTGTGTTATTTATTTATCAAATCGCTACACAAAATGTATATCTACTATAATAATTTTATTTGCTCTAACGTATACATTTATTATTATTATTATTGCAATTTTATCAATATTATAATATAATAAAATATACAAAGTAATAAATGATAACAGGTAATGAAGGTTATCATTATTTTTATTTTTTGGTTGATGATTTTTGCTACAAAAAGCTGCAACCTTGTCGCAGAAAAGCGGATATTTTCGAGAATATTATCAAATAATTACAAAGTAATTGATGAACCGGATGTTATAAATATTGTAACGCTTTCTGTATTATTGTAATAATTCCAAATAAAAAGGGGGTATTTACGGTTTTTCGCTACGAAATGTCACAAATTGTAAATGAATTTGCAACAGAAAAAACAATAAGCAAAAAAAAAGTTTCGATATTGAATATTTAACGAAAATATCAAAGTCGACAGCTTTCCGTTGTTAATGTCAACAAGATTATCATCCATTCCGATGGATTTAANATTCCTAACTATATTTGAAACATCGCCTGTTATCAGTGAGATTATGTTGAATAATCCAAGGCCAAGGTTCTTATTAATATTTTTATTGTTATTTTATTATTATTACTAATATTATTATTATTAACTCCTTTAAAATTGACAACCTTCACCATAACCTAGAACAATAATCTATCACGGTATTAATAATAAACAACTAGATAAAAAGTAGCCAATTCTTGTCTAAATTGTTAATTTCTTAATTTAAAATTAGCGCCAATCAGTGGCGGTTCGTTATTTAAATGAATTAGGGCAGTGTTGCCACACACCCTATCGAGCGCCATTATGGGAGAAATACGCTATTTCAACAAGTAGTTGGCTCGGGTGCCATTGTTTTTTTATTGAAAAATGGCAGAATACTCGATATTTTATCTCGCAGTTGGCTGTGCCTTGGCAACATAATTCATTTTGTGCCAAATTTGACATTTGTCAATCTAATTTCCGAACAAAGTCAACTATTAAGAGAAAAAACAATACAGCGCTATTTCAACAAGTAGTTGGCTATGCTTTAATTAAATACGATTGTTTCTCTATGGAGAAATGACAAAATACAAGGTGTACAATAGTATTTCAACAGTTGAATTTGTCGTAGATTGTTGCATACTTCATTAACTTTGACATTTGTTAATGCAATTTTCAAGTGTTCGTGACAAAAGCACAGCCAACTAGGTGTACGGTTGTACATCTTGTATGAAGTGGGCTATGTTTGAAAGCCACAGCCTGCTGCAATTATATTAGAAAGAGATAAATTTGGCAATAGAGTAGAGAGAGATGGATATTTTCACAACGATGACGACAACAACAATAATAATAGTGAAATAATAATAATTGTAATTAACAACAATATCAATTGTTATTGCATAACAGTATTTCGCATAGTTTTTTAATGACTTATAGCTGACTGATTAAAGATTGGCGAGATTTAAAATTCAAATTCGAAAAATTATAAAGGAAAAAGGGTCAAATTCGAAACGGTATCACACCTCGTTTTCTACACATGGAATGTTGCTAATTCTACACTGCTATTTCTTATTCATACAACAAAACATAGATTAATTAAAGTTTTTTCAACATTATCATTTAATTAATTTCATTTAATTTAATCGAGAAATTGTTTGTGTTTTTTTTTTGTTGGAATAAAAATCGTCCAATTGTGGGTCCTATCGGCCGATAAACTTTAACAAAATTTTAGAAATCATCAAATTTCAACGACCCGTACTTCTATCAATGGAGAAAAACTAAAAATATATTTGTATTAATGATTCGTGATCATTTCTAACCTATAATTATCGGGAAGCGAACTCAAATCGGATATTTGCGCTGTAACTTGCGCAATGACCACTTTTTCGTCTCTAGAAAGAAAAAGAGCACCCATCTCTAAATAACCCTGAGAGCGAGATAGATATACATTTTTAAATAGTAGCATTATTTTAATTGGCCAAAATATTTAGAACATCTAACAGAATTAATTTCACGCTTATTAAATTTCGTACCTCTTTCAATAAAAAATTGTAATTATCGTCTCTTTCGAAACTACTTTCATCAAGAATTGGATTGAATTAAAGTAATTGCGCTGTAACTTGCGCAATGGCCACTTTTTCGTCTATCGCTATTTCTTTCTAATATAATGCAGACAATGACAATGAGAGCAACATGTAAATTTTTAGAAAGCAACGTTTGTATTCTGATTGGCTCGAATTTAGAATTTTTGTACCTTTATCAGTAGACGAAAGCTATTATCGCCTATTTCTAAGCTATAATCATTGGAAATTGGATTAAAAGAAGGTACTTGCGCTGTAACTTGCGCGGTACTCTCTTTTTTATTATTGTTTTGCTTGACTCCACGTTGCCAAATTTAAATTATCTCTCGATTTCTTTCTAATACATCAATCAGAATGAGAGTAAGCGAGATAATCATAATCGTGGCTAACTTCCGAACTTCCCTACAGAACCAACTTTACGCTTATTAAATTCGTAACGAGGTCACTTCACTGGTTTACTGTTTGATAAAAATTGCTCCAAAATAGTGGAACACGCTGTATAAATTAACCTAAATTCCCCCGAAATCTCCAATTCTAACCTAACTCTTTTGTAGAGTCTAATGGCGTGTTTACACTAAACCGGAAGTTAGTGTACTTGCACTAGAAACGAACAGATTGCAGGTTTTTTTAAATATAACCAAAGATTAGATAAATGGTGTTTTTTTGGTCGATATTATGTCGAAAAAATCGTCAAGATTGATTCGATTATCGAATAAAGTGATAATTTCCGGCCGATTTGGTGGTTTTAATTATCGCTTAGGGTTTTTATTTTTTCGAAAGTAGAGATGGTCAAGACACCGAATTTCCTTCGATAAACTGTACGATAAAAAGTCGCATTTAATCAGTGTTTGTACAATAATAATGAAAAACAAATTGTCAGCTAAAATGGCAAATAAATCAATAAAGATTTACGCAATAATAATAATAATAGAATTAATTTTATAAATAAATTTTCGCGTGAATTGTATCGTAAACTACACAAATCTAAAACAATTTGGAACGGTGATCTGATACAGCAAAATAATTAAAGGTTATCATCTTATGTACTTTACAATCAATATCTATACTTGTTTTTTTTTAAAAAAAGAAAAGATATCGATAATAATTGTAGTAGATAGTAATATTATAATTTGAAATTGTTATTTTTGGTTAATTTTAGGAAAATTTTCGTTTAAGGCCAACCACTTTTACCAAATAAATGTTAGTTGCCTCGACAATTGCTTATAATTTGGAAATTTTCAAATTATAACCAATCTGTCACGATATAACACGAAAATAATGGGTCGAGTTGACCGACTTTTAATCATTCGGCTATAATTATTCGAATTGTTGGCTTGAAAATCATCCACAATTCGGACGATTGTTGTTTTTGAATTTTCAAATTATACCCAATATAACACGAAAATAGTCAAGTCGATCTATTTGTAATTGTTGGAGTATAATCGTTGAGACTGTCGGCGTAGAACCACCCCTGCGAAAGTATTGAAGGCAAGTTGATCTATTTGCAATCGTTCGAGTATAAATTCAAAATGTTAGTTTAACAATCATCCCCAATTGGTTATTCTTGAACGATTGTTGATTGGTCAACTTGACTTGAATGTTTTCGTTTTGTCTAGATTGTCGATTTAAAAATGGTTTTCTTCGACTTCAAATAAATAGTGAAGTCGAGTTGACCGTTTAGCAATCGTTGGAGTGTAATTTAAAAATTGTTGGTTTAAAAATCATCCCCAATCCGAATAATCGTTGTTTTTGTTACTATAATTAGAATTATGATTATTTTTGTCGATAAAACGAAAATAGGCAAGTCATGTTGACCGATTTGTAGCCGTTCAAGATTATCGGCTTAAAATCAACCCCAATTCAAAAAATTATTGTTTTTCGGCTTAGAGGAAATAGTGAAATCATCCCCAATTAGAATTATAATTATAATAGGCGTCAAGTTGGCGTGATTCTTGAAATTGTCGGCCAAAAATCATCCCCATTTCGAAAAGTGATAGTTTTGTCGCTATAGCGAAGCCGAGCTGACCGATTCGCAATCGTTCACGTATAACAATAAAATTGTTGATTTAAAAATCATCCCCATTATGGTTGTTTTTGACCAATTTGAGTATAATTGTTAGAATGAGTGTCAGAAATCATCCCCAAATTGAAAAAATCGTCTATTACACGACATCGGGGTTGTTTAGCGATAACACGAAATTTCCAATATTAACGAATAATTGATTAGAAATCAGATTCTTACATAAAAATCGTGCTAATCGAGTTAATTTCTTATCAATTGCGCCATTAGTGTGCGGTTTTTTTTTTCGAAAACTCACCAAATTTCCAAAATTTCTCCAATTTTCGGATTTACAAACGAATTCTAAGCGAACTTATCAATTTCTACGATAATTGTAGAATTGTTGTGGTCCTATTTGACACGTAAACACACGTGTTATAAACGACAACAATACTAAACAGTACACGTTGATATAGACTGCCTGTTACCGGACTACTACCAGTTCGCTACACTCGAATTTATCAAGCCAACCTCTAAATATGTGTTAGTGTATACGTATAGTGGAACGTATACTATAAATGTATAGATTTGTACATAAAGAGGTGTGTATTTTTGTGTTTGTGTGCGTGATTACTGTATAGTAGTAGATATACGCAAGCGTTTATATACTTCCGTCTCTATCGCACTCATTGGGCCCAATTGGCATTATTCCGGTGTACGTCATCGAACCACGTGGCCGTGGGCTTTCACCAAAACCTGTCAATGTTGTTGTGTACTGCGCATTGTTACTGCGACCGTACACCCACGTTTTCTCCCCTATTATTATTTTTTTTGATAAGAAAACCGACTGGAAATTTTCCAAAATCGCGTTGATAAAGCAAATAAAGCCGGCCATCCGCGGCAATATCCGCGTGATCACCAAAAACGAACAAACGAATGGATTTTTTGCGGAATTATGGGATAATTCGAGGGGTTGGAGATTATGCAAATCGGCGCGTGTTTGTGCCGCTTTAGATTTTCAATCGGTTTTAAGTTGCACGAGTTATACAAATAGAGTCTCCAAAGCTAACTGGATCCGAGCTTGTCCACCTGTAATTACAGTTTTTTTCTTCTAACGATTGGGGGGTTGTTTTTGGTTCAATGAACGCTGTCGAAAATAGATTTGGCCCGGATTTTTTGTTGTTGCGTGTAGGCGGGTATGTGTGGATTGTTGTCGATTGTGTTCAACTGTCTAATACTTGAAAAGTACTGAAATTATTTGTAAATGTTACAGTGACACCCACTGAAAAATCAATACGTGACAGCGCCAGTATGGGGCTTACGTAGTGGATTTTCAGGCGGCGCGCAACAAGTGCACAGCTTCCTACCCACGACACACACTTCTACTACTATTATTACTGTTTATTATTATTATTATTATTGTTATTATCATAAATACACACAGATGAACGTAAATTACGCCAACGGTTTAGCGCGCATTGACGCAACGACACAATGCCGACGTTGGCGGCGGCGGCTATCCACTAATGTTGACAGGAGTTTAGATGAGATTTTAACTAAAACGTGTTGATAAGAAGAAAATACAAATAACTGGATTGGAAACGTGTAATTATATGGAAAACAAGAAGAAGGCGACAATATTGGCGGCGCCGGCGTTCATCACAAACACCACACCACCAAAGGACAAGCGACAGGATCAACCAACAACAACAAAAAGAATAAATAACTGTAGACCTAAATATCACGATCTATATCCCAGTTGGTGTTTTTTCTTCTTCTGTGTGAGGCTCCTTTTCAGGAAATCTACGCTCGAAATATGACAGATATACGTACGTGTATACGTTAACGTCCGAAATACCGTTGAGAATTATCAAAAGTATCCAGTTTCTTGGTTTATATTCAGATTTATGGAAGACTAGAGTTTCGGTAGAAGAGATATCGCCGATACGGGGTGAACCAACACGGCGGGACATCCAAATTGGAGCCATTCTAATTGATTCAAATCCCTGAAATTTGATTTACTAACTTGACTAACCCTAGGAAATATTTTTGGCATTCTTCGATACTCTAGTATAATGGGTAGAGCAACCCATTTGCTTAATTTAAATGGAATGAGTGAAGTTTCTGAAACTATTTCTTTTACCTGAATGAACCCTAAGAAGTACAATTTTTGTGCTTCCATCAGCTACCACTATTTGGGGTAGAGCAACCCATTTTCTTATTTTGAACACAACGGTGTATTTTAGCACATTTAGATTCTAAAACGAAATTTAGGACTTTTATAATTTTTGAGGAATTTTAACTTTTTTGAAATTTTAAATTTTGTAGTGCTTGGCTGAAAAATCCATATTTTCGAAATTTTCACTAGTAGAGGGCCAAAATTTGGAAATCAAGTAGCCCAAACTATGTATTTTAGATCAAAATTTACAGATTTGAATTATCTTTCGGGGTTTAGCTGAAATTTATTCTTAATTTCTGGCAATTTTCAAGCCGTAATTTTAAGTGGAACACCCTGTTTTTGTTATCATCAGCGTCCTCTGATAATTTTTCAGTTATTTAAAATTCTTGTTACATAATATTTCTTCCTGTCTGAAAATATCTAATATCTAGTCGCCTGTGAGTTTTTAATCAGAACTAGCCCTAACAAGTACTTTTTTGGTTCCATCAGCTTCCTGTATTTAGGGTGGAGCAACCCACTTTCTTATTTTGGACGAAATTATGTATTTTTATGGCATCTTTAAATTCTACAACGACTTTTGTAACGTAACTTATAGTCTAGCGCTAATAGTTTTTAAGGAATTTTGCTTTTTTTTAATTTCAAATTTTGTAGTGCTTGATTAAAAAATCCATATTTTCGAAATTTTCACTACTAGACGACCAAAATTTGAACATCAACTAGCTCAAACTATCTATTGTAGGTCAAAATTAAGAGAACTGAATTATCTTTCAGGGTTTAACTGAAATTAACTATTATGATTTCGGGCTATTTTCAAACTGTAATATCTTTATTGTTTCAAAAGGAACATCCTGTTTTTCTTGTCTTAGCGTCCTCTCTCTGATAATTTTTCAGCTATTTAAAATTTTCATTACATTAGGTTTCTTCCGGTCTGAAAGAGTCTAGTATCTAGTCGCCTGTGATTTTTTTAATCTGAACTAGCTCTAAAAAATACTTTTTTGGTTCCATCAACTCCCCGTATTTGGGATGGAGCAACCCATTTTCTTATTTTGAACGAAATTGTGTATTTTAGCATATTTCGATTCTACAACGAAAGAGGACCTTTATAACGTAATTTACAGTCTAGCGCTAATAGTTTTTCAGGAATTTTGACTTTTTTCTTGAAATTTTAAATTATGTGGTGCTTGATTAAAAAATCCATATTTTCGAAATTTTTACTACTAGATAATCAAAATTTGGAACTCAGCTAGCCCACACTGCGCATTTTAGATCAAAATTTACAGAATTGAATTACCTTTCAGGGTTTAGCTGAAACTAATCGTTAATTTCATGCAATTTTCAAGCGGTAATATTCTAGTTATTTTAAATGGAACACCCTGTTTTTCGTTATGTGGTCGGATAAATAAGAAAATTCGGCATCTCTAGTAATTTTTCAGTTATTTAAAATTTTCATTACACTAGGTTTCTTCCTGCCTGAAAGTGTCTAGTATCTAGTCGCCTGTGACTTAATAATTAGCCTATAAATAAATGCATAGAAGGCTTTGAAAAATCACATCAACTATGATTGAGGTTAAAATGAATATTTTAGATGGTTTTTCAGCAATTTCAGCGAATTCTACATGAAAAAAAAAGAATCCAATTAGATTTAATTCAATTATTAACCAATTTCTTCTATTGTTTTTCATTTAAAAAATCTACAAGTGATTTATTATTCAACTGTCACTTGTAACAATTGCATTGACAGTTGTTTTGCCAGGCCTTCTATGTTTTAGTATTCTCTTTCAGGGGAGAAATTTAAACTGAAAATTTTAAACAACTGAGAAATAGGAAATAAGAAATGCTAATATAATTTTTTTCTGTCCATCCAAATAAAAAAACTGGCGTTCTATTTAACGTAACCAAGATTAGTGTTTGAAAATTGTCTGAAAGTAGAATTAATTTCAGCCGACCACTAGAAGATAATTCAATTTTGTAAAATTTAATAGTAGATAATTTAGGCTATTTGAGCCCTAAATTTGAATTGTCTAGTAGCAATAGTTTCAAAAATACAAATTTTTAAATCAAACACTGAAAATTACAAGTTTCACGAAAAGACAAAATTCCTGAAAAACTGTCCACGTTGAAACATACGCACTCTTGAACTTCCCTACAGAATCTAAACATGCAATTTTACCATTCTATTCAAGACAAGAAAGTGAGGGATAGAACGGCCCCTGAAAACCTGAAATATCTCACAAACTATCAAAGATATCGCAACCACAAATTGTAACCCTATAGCGTTTGGAAAATCCGACTCCATTTTCTAAAAATTCCAAGAAAACCCAAATTTTCAATCAAAAAAGATGCGTTAGTGGACCAAAAATTACTCGTTGTTTAATCAATGGAATTAAATCAAATCTAGATAGATAGATAGAGAAAAGTTAAAGCTACAATTCTGGGTTATAGCCGTTTTAATTTCGTTTTCAGTTCTTCATAAAACAGCGCCCAAAGTAGCCTAATTTTCTCGAAATTTCACGTATTGATGCCATATTTCGAGACTTGATTGGTTAGAAGCCAGAGGGGGTGTTGCTGAACGATTTGATCGTCTCTCGGCGGGTTGTTCGAGCATTACCGTGGGCGTCCCGTGCGCTCGACTCACCCTGTAGATTTGAAGTAATTCTCTATTTAATAACCGTCAATATGCTTTAAATAAAGAAGTAGAATACGAACAAGGAAAAAGTTGTTAATTTGGATGATGAACGAAAACTTGTAACTTTATTAATTTAGAAACTTTGCTCTTGATCGTTATGCTTTGTTGCAACTTGGACGCATATTAATCAACAGAGAAACCAGAAAGTAAAGCTATTACAGACGAGTTCTTTGAGCTTCCCGTAAAGTTGCCCGAGAAAAATCGATCGATATACGAAATTATCCCGATTATAATCGCAAATACACCCCCAATTTGTCCCGTTATAAATCCGAATAACGACAGATAAACTACCCTATAATGCTTATATAGCGAAACTATAAATCTCACCCCCGTTGTAGTTGGGGGCGATAATCATAAATTAAAAATCGTTGATTCGGCCAATTGACCCGTTTTTAGTTTAATAGAATCGAGCTTTCAATTTCATTTCGGGAATTATTTCGTATAATTCCCAAGTCGATTACAACCCTATTGAATTAAACATTCACACCCCTTCTAGCCGGTTGATATTCAATACAGTTGTCAATTTTCTACGAATGCCTTATTAACATTCAAATTGATCGCATTTCAATTGAACGAAATAAGTCCGACTGATAACACCTGTGCCATTTAATAGGATTGGGGTAGCACCGATTCAACCCCCGTTATCAACTAAATTCGCAATAATACCGATAATAGACGATATAACCGAACGGCAAAACTATCATTATCATCATTATTATTATTGAAACACCAGAGGATGAAGGGAGGATCTTCAAGGGTGGATGTACACCCTTGTCGTCTGGACTTATTTGATAAGACTCGAATAGGTGTGGCTGTAATTCATCCACCACAATCATGTTTACGCTTCACCACCAGTTCTATTCCAAAAAATAAAACTAACGAAAATGGCACAGTAAGGGGTGAGAATTGTATTAAATTGATGAATATGAACGAATTTGGTGGTTTTATCGGGTGGAAATTTAGAAAAATTCCCACCACAACCTGTTGAATTTCGCCCCTATTGTTGGTGAAGTCTTATAAGAAATTCGTTATTGCGCCCCGGTTTTTGTTGTGTTTCATTAAAGGTGCGCCCACAATTTCTACAATAAAAACAAAAGAATTATTATAGATTATAGACAATGTACAAGGTGAACGTGTGCGCTATTTTAATACCACCAATAATAATAATAATGTTATTCAAATCAGATCTAATCCGTTATCAATACAATCCGTATAATAGTTGAATAACGGTTGCACTTGTTACTTTCTCTAATCTATAATCTGTTTCTATCTCTGTTTATCAAATAATTTTGACAACATCCAGTTACCTATTTCCTCTAGAATAATATCAATAACAACCTGTCCGATTACGCAACTGATAAGAATTTTTATTGTTAGTAATAGGACAATATCGAGATAAAATGTGGAAAAAGTGTAATAAAGGGGGAGGAAAAAGAACGTATACTGTCCCGTTTACCTTGTTAGGAATTCAACAAAGATCGAAAGTCGTTCTGTTTTAATTTATACAGAACGGTTCACGTTCAAGAATTTACCCTTCTAATCATTCAATAGCGTTAAATTTCGAATTATCTGCCAACTTTATAGCCGAACAACTGATAATTTTCGTATAGAAATGGATAGTGAAATTTGTGCCCTTACGTTGGTACAATCGGCGAACCAAATGTCATTGTTATTGACATATCAAAGTCATAACCTCAAATGAAGCTAAATTTATAACAAATCTAGTAGTCGATTTTGTAAGTATTCCATTATTTTCAGTGAATTTTCTTCAATTTTGGACCAACTAGACAAGAATAAAATCACTAAATTTAATTTAAATTCTACAATTTTTATAAAACACTTTTATTTTAATGAAAATTTGTGAGTCATTCGGTATATAAAGAGTAGAAAAAATGAAAAAATCTAGTGATCTAGTAATAAATGCTAAAATAGACCTATTCATTGAAAGGTAGTAGAAAGCGGGAAATTTAAATGAGCATTAATAAAACGGTAAATTATCCAAAAATGTCATTTAAACGTAATAAAAATCAACAAAATAAAATAAAGTCTTCTAAATTTCATTAAAAATAAGAAACAAACGCCCAAAAACATAAAATTTGAGGTTATAATCTGGAAACGAGTACCAATATACGAATACAAATTTTCCCATACGTTTCGATACAGAAGTCACTAGACCTGGAACTATAAAGTTGGCAACTAATTCAAAACTTTATACTACATGGCTGGACTATATTTTTGGTGAATTTCTTTAAATTTTATAGCAATGGGACAACAATAAAAACCCCAAAATCACTAAATTTGATTTCAATTCGTGCTAATTGTAGCTCTAAAATTCTAGAAATTATCTAAAATTTGGTCTAATTATTAGAGAAAATTTACGTGAATCGTCCTGTATACAGAGGGGAATATAAGAGAATGGAAAATAGAAATCTAGTGGTCGATTTTGAAGAAATATCCAGCCGGCCTTGTTGAATTTTCAACTATTTTTGGTGAATTTTCACTAATTTGATAGCAATTGAGAAAAAATAAAAACACCAAAATCACCAATTTTTTACCAATTGTGGCCGTGAAAATTCCACAAATTCTCCAAAATTAGCGTTCTATTATTAGAGAAGATTTACATATCGTGAATCATCCTGTATATAAAGTGGGATATAAAAGAATGAGCGAAATTGAATAAACAAATCAACATATACGGGGTGCTTCACGATTATGGACCTTTAATAATTGGAGACAATTTAAACCTCTATCGCCAGGGGCGGATTTAGGGCCACAGGGACCCCGTTCAATCAACGAGTTAATATTGTTTTCATCCATTCTACTGATTCAATTAAAATTTAAACGTTTTTAAATCAAATTTGGCCCAATTACACTGGCCCCATAAACAGTATTAGCCCAGGGCCTTCAAATTTACCAATCCGCTCCTATGTTTCCGACTCTCGAATTTAAATATAAGTAGGTTGGAAAAATCGCGAGATTCCAAAGTCTTTATCAATTAGTATTGTGAATCACCCTGTATACGGACAAACACATGCACATTTACAGTTAATAATCATAGATTGTTGACATTTGTTTTTCTATTATTTATTCCGATCAGATATTCTTGAACGGCCTTGCTGGTGTTGTTATTTTTAGTGTTGTGGTAGTGGTGCCGCGCCTGTTTAGAATTTCGCCTAATCATAATCAATTGTAAAAGTATCGATTTTTTTCCATTTGTTTGGAAAAAAATTGTAAATCGAGAAAGCAGAGAAATTGGTTTCGATTCAATTGTCGATGTATTTTTAGAAATTTCCTTTTTTTTGAATAAATCGATCAATGAAAGTTGCAACAACAAAGAAACGAAAATTACTACATTTCCATAATTGTGATCATCTAGTAATACTCGTGCAATACTTAATTGGTCAATTGTATTTGATCAGTTGTAGAACATTTGATATTATACACACTTGATTATGATTGCTGACATTTGAAACGGGATAAATGTCAATTGGACAGGTTCTTTCACGTTAATTGCAACTTTTTGTGGCTAATTTGAAATTCGGCATACATTCGACTCAATTTTGGAAATTTCAAACATTTCATTCCATCTCATAATCACATTTATCTTATGTCAATAAATATACATCCGTCTTTTTTTAAACGCGTTCAAATTAAGGCGATAGAAAGAGATAAATCGTTGTAAAACTAACGGTAGTTGTCTAAATTTCATAAAAACCACACCTACCCTTCCGGGTATGAACGAATTAACAATTTATTGCATAAACAACAATAATGTTGATAAAAAACGAATAAAAAGCGAGAAATAACAGGAAAAATAAGAGCAAGGACGGATTTTGTTGAAGAAAGTCTACTGACCGAATTAATCTAACATTATTCAAATTATTCTAATTAATAATTCAATCAGGTTTATAATTAATAAAAATTACAAGTTACTTTCATTTATTTTTTGGAAAAATCAAATAACTTTTGGGCTTTTAAATTTGGCGCATTTTTATAAATCGCGCCCTCTTACGGATAGCGACATCTACCGGCAATTACTAGAAAATTAAACAGTCACCTATCAACTATTCTCAACTCAATTATTATTTGTTCTATAATCATAAAAATTATTAATTGTAAATAAATAAATTTAAAATAAAGAATAATTGATAATAGTGGAAAATTATTTGCTTTATTAGTTTTATTGTAGAGCGCCATCTGTGGGTGTTGGCGTGAATTTAGTGACATCTGTAGAAACGTCAGTTGTCATCACAAACATAACCTGTTTTTTGTTGTTAATTCCAATACGAATTTTCGACGCTAAAACGGATAATTTTCAAAATAAAACCGATAATTTCCAACCAACTCCAATAAAATTTAAAGTCGCTTCTTTCAATTCGAACAAAAATCAGTTGTGTTCATGTGACAATTGTCGCCTTTAAATTCGCAATAATTGTTGGTTGTTTTGTGTGATTTTTCCCGTAAAATCGCACAGAAAATGAACGAAGATGATTCATCACCACAACCGCCACCAGTACTGGATTGTCCATCCGAATATTTAACCGTTGAATTGAAAGAAGATGAGCAATTACAACAACAACAGCAACAACAACGATATCTTTTGAACAATTTGAACGGTACAACGAGCCATGAATACATTCCAGATAGGCCGATTCTAGGCGATAATGGCCAATTCGAGTGTCCACAATGTCCGTATATATCGAAAATCGAACGTTTCGTCCACAATCACATCGTACGTGTCCATACACCGTTAGAACAAGTCGAATGGTATTATTGCGCTTATTGTCTGTTTAAAACCCGTACAGCTGTCGGTATTAAAGTCCATCAGGCTCATGCCCACGAGAATTGTACAACTCGAGTCCGTTGTATTGACGAATACGAACAATATCGACAAGAACAACAGCCGCAACAACAACGGGAACAAACGCAAGAATTCGCGTTGAATCAATACGATAATTCGTTAACACAATCGACGACATCGATGGCGGTTAGCGGGGGTGCTACAACAACGCCACAATCATCGAATGATTGGTATAAATGTAAATTATGCCCGTATAAAGGCAAACGGATCCATCATCTAACTAGTCATATATTCCACATGCATACGCCGCCGGGTGAGATGCGTTGGAAATGCGAAAAATGCCCGTTCCAATGCAAATTGAAGGCGGTGTTTAAGAATCATTTAAAGAACGTACATCACTGTAGAACGTAATTTGTGATTATTTTTATATTACATATACAGAGTGAGTCTAGAGGCTGGCCTATCAGAAGTTCTAATTGATGGAATTTCTGAAATTCCCCACCTGAATTATCTCTAGGAAATATTTCCGTTTTTCCATCTACCCCCGGTGTATGGGGTAGAACACCCTGTTTTCTTATTTTAAACGAAACGGTATACTTTTTATCGCATATTTAGATTCTAAATCGGAATTTCATTCGTGC
The DNA here is from genome assembly GCA_013841215.1 of Hycleus cichorii. NCBI lineage: Eukaryota > Metazoa > Arthropoda > Insecta > Coleoptera > Meloidae > Hycleus > Hycleus cichorii. The sequence goes on along the minus strand of JACDRQ010000237.1, from coordinate 47,377 downwards.
CTCGTAATATTTCGAAAAGTAAGCTGTGCATCTCAGTCCACGTTAATTAAGTAGGCTATGAAATCAGTTTTTAGCACATAACCGCGTAAGTTAGAAGGTTATGTGATTCCATGGCCTACTTGCCAACACCTAGTCAAAGTGGACTGAAATGCACAGCTTGCTTTGCAAATTGTGCGAATAGTTCAAGCTGTGCACTTTACGCTCAATTTTATAGAATTGAATTAAGTTTCAATCAATTTTTCTTTATACGGTTAGATAGAGAAAAAAATTCTGAATAGAACTATATTAACATCTATCTATCTTTGATAATTTTTCAGTTATTTAAGTATTTCGTTTTTGACTAATTTACCCCCTGAAAAAAAATCAAAATCAAAACATAGTAGGCTTGGCGAAACAATTGCCACAATTAACATCCATTTAATGAATTATTTTTAGATTTGTTTAACGAAAAATAATCGAAAAATTGACAAATAATTAAATTGAAATTAATTGGATTTTATTTTCGCATAAAATTGGCTGAAATCGCTGAAAAATATAAAATAATTAACCTCAAATGTGGCAGTTAATGTCATTTTGCTAAGCCTCCTTTGCATTTCTTTATAAGCGTCAAGTCATAGGTCACTAGATACTTTCAAATAAAGGGGCAAACTAAGGGAAACTGAAAATTCTAAATAACTGAAAAACTATTAGAGATAGGTATAAACAATGCTGATACAATTCGATTCAGAATTGTTACCTCTATCCGGATGTGTAAAGAAAAATATACGTTCCATTTAAAATAAGAGAAATATGACAGTTTGAAAATGATCTGAAAGAAAAACTTATTTCAGCTAAACGCTGAGAGATTATTTAATTCTGTAAAATTTGTTATAAAATTCAGTATTTAAACTATCAGAATACCAAATTTCAATCATTCAAACGCTGTAGTTTTAGAAATATGAGTTGATCAAATAAACACTACAGAATCAAAATTTCCAGAAAAACTATCATGTTATCAATTTTCACCGTTTAAAATAAAACCCCTTATGCCGGGGTTGATAGAACAGCGAAAATATCTCCTAGAGATGGTTCAGGTGGAGAAATAAGGGTACACCAAATTGACGTCTTATACTTCTAATAAACCAACCCCTTGGCTCATCCTGCATAAAATTATTTATTCTTTTGTACGATTATTTAAATAATTTGTAAATACTTATAAATATTAGCATTAGATAGATTTATTTATTTTCTAGTGTCATGTGAGAATTTACTATTTCACAATTAAGCTTCTTTGAAAATTCATTTCTTTGTAGCAAACGAATTCGTGCCATAATTCAATTAAATTATCTGTTTTCCTATAAAATCTCTTGTATTATTTGAATAATTCAACCAAGAGACATGCGATGAATTTAAATTATTTATGTGTATAACGAAAATATGTTTTTATTGCAGTTTAAACGTAAATCGTAGCTTGATTATCGATATTTGAATCGCCATGAAAATGATACAACAATATTAGTTGGCTGTTTTGGTTTTGTAGTGTCGTAGATTACTTCATACGCCATTAAATTTCTAAGTATCTGAACTAAGCTGCAACACTACATAACCATTGTACGCCTTGTAGTTTTTAAAGGCTTAAGCTACGACAATTTTTTGTTAATAACGAAAGCGTAGATACCGTTAAATGGGGAAAGTTGGCTCGTAATAATACGCGAAAATCAACAAAAACAATTCTATTTAAAAACTAAACAACAACAAATTGTACACGTATGGAATAATCAACGACGTCCCGCATATTCGTGGCCGACATGGTGTCGTACGCCCCATTTGAAATTTGCATGTTTATCGGTTTTAACGAACGTATGCACCGGTCCGGTGACGCCGTGATGATGGTCCCGTTTATCCCGATTCTCCGACGCTGATAACACAGAAACAATCGAATTTTATCAATAATTTCGTCGGTAATTGCAAAATAAACTCACCGTTGTCGGATGGGTAGATCGCAGCGGACGCTACGGCCACCAGTAGGGCGAACAATGCCAAATATTTAGTCTGGAAATGGGGTTTTATTGAGATTGTCGGTGGGAATTGTGCGGTTTACTTACGATATTTTCAAGCTGCATTGTGGCTTGGGAAACTGGACGATTAATGATCGCTGATCGAAAATGTCGCGTTTATATCTCGATTTGTTCGAGATTAGAAACGAAAGTTGATGGGGAAAATGAAAGTGTTTTTTTGTTAATTGTAACAAATCGATAATTGTGGTCGGAAAGAAAACAAGAATTAGCTAAAAAATTACAAATTTATTGAAATTTTTGGATTTTTTTCGTTTTAATCAATTGCTGACCGATTTCCGGAATTTTATAATTTTCCAATTTTACAATTGAAATCATAAAATTGACTGACATTTATCGAATTTGTTGTAAATTTTGGGTATTTTCGATGATAAATCTAAGTTTTGGAAAATTTTCAAAATATCCGCCAATATTCATTTGTTTCTAGTTACAAATCTGGGGATTTTTCATCACCAATCACAATTACAATTAATTATTCAAATTTAAAAACTATCTAATAATTTAATTAATTGTAATTATAGATGAAATTAACATTTTGCTGCTATTATTATCATTAATAATAATAATTGATAATACAAAACAATATTTGTAAATTAAAACCGAATCAAGACTGCTTTGGATTTTGTGAAAGAAATCAGATCGCCTATGGATTTCATGTAAAAACCACCATTTTAATATCAATTATCGCAGAATAAGAAAAATTGAGGTAAGAATAACGAAAATTTAATTGTTGTCGTTAATTACAAGAAATCAATAATTGTGGTCGGAAATTAAACAACAATTACCGAAAAAATCGCTTTATTGCTATTTTCATTTATTAAAATTAACCCGTTTAACTTTTTTCGTTTTAATCAATTGCTGATCGATTTCCGGATTCTTATAATTTTCCAATTTTACAACAGGAATCTTGGGAAAATTGAAATCATAAAATTTTCGATTATAAGATAAATCTAAGTTTTGGAAAATTTTCAAAATATCCGCCAATATTCATTTGTTTCTAGTTACAAATCTGGGGATTTTTCATCACCAATCACAATTACAATTTATTATTCAAATTTAAAAACTGTCTAATAATTTAATTGATTGTAATTATCGATGAAATTAACATTTTGCTGCTATTATTATCATTAATAATAATAATTGATAATACAAAACAATATTTGTAAATTAAAACCGAATCAAGACTGCTTTGGATTTTGTGAAAGAAATCAGATCGCCTATGGATTTCATGTAAAAACCGCCATTTTAATATCAATTATCGCAAAATAAGAAAAATTGAGGTACGAATAACGAATTTAATTTTTGTCGTTAATTACAAGAAATCAATAATTGTGGTCGGAAATTAAACAACAATTACCGAAAAACTCGCTTTATTGCTATTTTCATTTATTAAAATTAACCCGTTTAACTTTTTTCGTTTTAATCAATTTCTTATCATCGAAATCATCAGCTTCCGGATTCTTAAAACTATCCAATACACCGACAACTTCATAGTTAGATTTCTGTTCTTGTTGTTGTTGTCTAAATTGCGGACAATCCTTTTTCAAATGCCCATTAGAGCCGCAAACCAGACAATTACCACCTTTCGGATAAACGCCATTGGTATTCTGTGGGCATTGTCGCGAGATATGCCCCTCGTTGCCGCAAATAAAACAGGTGGCATAACGGAAATTGTCGTTTTTCACAACTTTACATTGATAGTGGGTATGTTCGGTTGAGCCGCATTTGAAACACACGCCGGCACTGTTTGTCTCCATTTGAGATTGGGGACATTCGGTGAATTGGTGGCCGGGTTGGCGGCATTTGAAACAGACCTTCTTGTATTCATTTCTTAGTTTTTTCTCAGCGACACGACGGACACGTTTCACCGCTTCTGCGATGACTCCTTTCGGTTGTTTTTGTGCCTTTAGATCCTTCTTCAATTGCATGATTCGTTCGTAATCTTCTTTTTTGATCCGGAAACCGTCCAAATGTTTGATGACAATCTGCCGGCCGTGGATTATCTCCGTTTCTTCACGTTTCTTATTTTTAACGTTTTTATCATTGACTTTTATTTGGGGTTTCTTTAATTGCTTTTTCGCCACAATTTCGGTGGGTTTTTCGATTTCTTCACCTGTTTCTTTTAAATTTGCTTCATCGATCTGACCATCTTTTATACGTTTCTTTATTAATTGTTTCTGTTGTCGTTTCTTCTTTCGTTCAACTATTTTCGTACCCTTCTTAACAATTTTAAGGATTTTATTCTTCTGTTCTGGTTGAATTTCTACAATTTTCTTTTTTTCCATTTTCACTTGTACCGGCTTTACTGTCTCTACGACCGGTTGTTTCGAACTAACTTCAAGTGGTGCATCATCATCATCATCATCATCATCGTCATTATCATTTTCTGCCTCGATTAGAGCTGGTTTTGAGTTTATTTCAACTGGTGCCCCATCATCATCATCATCATTGTCATTATCATCATCGTCTGCCTGAATTAGAGCTGATTTTGAGTTTATTTCAACTGGTGCCCCATCATTGTCATTATCATCATTTTCTGCCTCAATTAGAGCTGGTTTTGAGTTTATTTCAACGGGTGCCCCATCATCATCATCATCATTGTCATTATCATCATCGTCTGCCTCAATTAGAGCTGGTTTTGAGTTTATTTCACCTGGCGCCCCATCATCATCACCATCTTCGTTTTCGGCCTCGAATTCCGCCCATTCTGCATTATTTTTACTGTCGACCTCTTCGTTTAAGAATTTTTCGTAATTTTCGAGTCGCATTTTCTTAATTTTCTCCTCATCGCCAACATTATCATCAATTTTCCGTTGATCCATCGTTTGATTCGTTTCCAATAATTGTTGCTTCATTTCACTCCAATTGGTTGGTGGATGCGGTAAACGTTGATTTGATGATTTTGAACCGCGAGCACGTGCAAATCTCGTCATTTTCTCAATTTACGAACACTAAACTTGAATCTTATGGATTGTGAAAATTTTGAGGTTAAAACAGCATGACAACCACAATGTCACTAGATGTCACCAACATTAAGATGAGAAAATCACCAAATAACGCCAAGATTTGCGGTTATGTGCGGTAGTGACAATGACGTAAGGTTTATTTGAATTTTCCCGCCTGGTGAGTACACCTGTCATTTAAATTTTAATTTCAAATCAAACTGTCTTAGACAAGAAAATATTAAAACTAGATTGAGAATTTTACAAAAAATTAGGCGATAAAATCCCTATGAAACATTAATCACTAAAGTATTTTATTTTGTATAATTTATAATCGAATGAATTATGCATTAATTAAAATAATTGGAAATTAAAAAAATTCCAATTCAATTGTAATTGCCGATTGATTTAAATTCTTTTGGGAATTCTTTGAATTTTCCGCAAATTTTCTGTAATTGTAGCTTATTGTAAACGAACCAATCGTATCGCCTCAAATCAGTCACGTGTCATAATTAAAAGCAAATGGCCGCTATTTAATTCTACCATTCACACATACAACTCGTGTATTTTATCAAACTCACATGTTTTCAGTGGAAAATTCTAACGATTTATTGAAATTTTAACAAAAATCTTCATAATTCCAGTATAATAAACGTCTAGTTGTTAAAATTAATCATAAATAAATATGTCAAGTGATAATAAGAAAGAAAACATTGAATTCTATCAATTGGATTATATTGGCGATCAAAATAGTGAAGCACAACAACAACAAAATGGTAATTAATTATTATTTGATTGATTATTCAATGATAATAGTGTTAATTAAAATTGTAGGGTGTGAGTTAAATCAAGAGAAAAGTGTTAAATCGGGTGTTGTTGTAAAGAATTGCGAATCGGAATCATTGAAGAACATCCTAATTTACGATTCCAGTAGTGATGATGATTCAAGTAGCACATCAACCACCGAATCCGAAACTGAAATATCCTCGAATTTATGGAGAAGTAAACCGAATTCATCATCATCATCATCATCATCATCGTCGTCGTCATCCTCATCTTTGGACACCGACGATGACGAAGATACCGATGATGATGATGACGTTGTGATTATTGAAAATAACGATAGGTAGTTGTTTTGTGGTTTTAGCGTTTAATTTCTAGAATTTCATTCGATTTTAGTACACCAGTAGAACAAGGTCATAGTAATGGTGCAATCAAGAGGGGTACAACGCGTAAAAAACAAAAAGACGATTTAGATATCGACGATTTACCACCGGTACCCGATTTATCAACATTGAATATTAATGTCGAGAATGAGAAATTTATTTTAATGGGCCATATTTATGGTATCGTCGATCGATTAGGTTTTCAATCAATTTGTCTTTAATTTATACGAATTTTAATAATTAATAATTTACAGTAACTGTAGCAGCTTTACCAAGTATGCCGGCTTATGATTTAGATACGTTATTCTTCTTAGATAATGGTAAAAAACCATTGGGTTTGGTTTTTGATGTTTTGGGACAAGTAACATCACCAATTTATGCTATACGATTTAATAATCTCGATGATATTAAGAATTTAAATATAAAAATTGGTTTAGAAGTTTATGTGGCACCAACAAGTCAACATACACAATATGTCTTCCTTCAACAATTATTAAAGTTGGTAACAATTCGATTTGTAATAACATTTTAGAAAAATTCGTACAATTGTTCTAACTATAAGACCAATTCGATTATATCGAAGTTGGGTGTTTTTGAGACGTAATCTAGCTTTATTTTGACGTATTTTTGAAACGACCGAATCAAGCTACGACACTACGTAAAAACCTAGCCTACCGTTGGATAAATTACCGTAATTTTGAGAGATTTTTGCAGAAAAATTAGAAAATCAAAGTGCTAGAAATAGAAAACTAATTTTTACCCAAATTGTACTAATTTTTTTATTAATAATACTTAGAGAAAATCGTAGAATTGTCTATTTTAAGATTATTTGGATGTCCATTTTGATATTAAGTGTCTTTTACCTTCGAGCTGATACGTAGTATGTAGCTTTATTCATACTACATCAGATTTAATAATTGTCAATTTATTTTTCAAATGATCGAACAAAGCTACGATATTGAGAAGAAAATCATTGCTATTCCGTACTTTGGATAGTACATTTTGAGAAAAGTACCAACAATTATAGCACTAGAAATAGAAAACGAACTAATTTTTACTCAAAATCGTATCAATTTTTTGTGTGATAGAAATTCTGTCGCTTTTTCTAGCAAAAACCATAAATTTTGTATTTTAAAATTGTATTTTGTGTGTAGTTGGCTATGTCTGATACGCAATATCGTAGCTTTATTCATACTGCATCAAATTTGACATTTGCCATTTTTCGAACAAAGCTACGACTCTTCAAAAGAAAATCATAGCCAGCTGCTAGGTAAATTACTGTGGTACAATCCGTGTTTTTAAGTCTTTTGCAGTAAAATTATAGTGTTGGAGATTAAAAAATTACTAATTTTTTTGGCAAGATTGTACCAAAAAAAAACAAAAAAACTTTTCTAACATTGTACTTGGATAGACAGTAATTTATTACACAGTTGGCCATGCTTTTGGTAAGCAGTATCGTAGCTTTATCCATACTGCACATTTGACATTTGTATGATTGAATCAGTCGAACAAAGCTACGACCATATTAGCAAAAATAGAGCCATTAGAATGAAAATTATGCCAAATTTAGGCAAAAATCGGCTGCATTTCTTGACAATTTTGTCTTTATTTTACAGAATGAAAGGCAGCGATGCTTCATGGTTGGATGATCGTGAAGTACCATCTGAGTTCGTTGATTATTCCGATGATGAAACGGAATTTTATCAATGTAGAAAAGAGGCACGTTTAAATTTACATACAAAACGATCATTTGATAATACAACAACACCTGGTAGACATTTTGGTGGTGGTGGTAATGGTGATGATAGTGATGCATATAAAAAATATGAAACAACAATGAATAAACGGAATTTATTAAATACAAAATTGAATCGTTATATTGATACGTATAAACAGAAAACTAGACGACAATTGAATATAAAAACGAATAATCAAAATAGTGTAATTAGACAAATACATTTTGATCCAACTGTACCACCACCGAATCTACAACCATTCTTTGGATATTCAACGAATAATAGTCTAAATAATAGTATTACAAATAATAATGTTAGTTATAATAGTGATGGGGCAGGTAGTTTATGGCAACATCAACACCAACAACAAGCAAATTATTTAAATTTCGTTCCAAGTCCTATAAATTATTTTGCAATGCCGCCACCACCACCGCCACCAATTTCAACAACAACCACCACTACCACCACCACAACTCCAAATACTACAAATATTAATAGTCATGAATGTCCGGGGCCTTCATACAAATAATTTTTCTTGCAATATAAGACTGGTTTTTGTTTTTGTTAATGTTTCTTTTGTGTTAATTCTTGTTTCAATAGTTGTGGGTAATTTTTCCTGTGTTGATGTAAATTTCACATGTATCCTGTTATATTTTTCAAAACGATAGAGAAATTATTGAGAATTGTATTATTTTTTAATAAAATAAAGATTATAATTATAGCTGCGATACGAATTGAATTGCGAGTTTTATAATTGGTTCAAAACGAAAATTGTAATATTTTAAATTGCCTGCCAACCTTATAGTTCAAAAACCAGTGATTTTTGTATAGAAATAGTTGGTGGAATTTGCGTCCTTACATTGGTGGTATTGGCAAACTAAATAGCCATTTGTCTACGTGTCAACAATATAACCTCAAATTTTGTGTATTATCATTTTTAATTATTTGGCCGCCTCTTATCACAAATATCATTTTGTTGTCATTTTTATCAGTACTGTATTATTTTATTACCAGTATTTATACTACTTTACAATAGATTCACTGCTGCTGTATATTGTGTTGCATAACCTCCATAATTGTAATCAATAATTCTTATAGGTGAATATTTTTTATAATATTTGTTTTTCCAGTGACGTCACTGTGCTTAATTCATGTGAGTAAGTGAAAAGGCAATATTTTCCCACACTGTTCAACTTTCAAGTTCTTATGCGAGACGTGACGTCATTGAGTTCTGTGAGTATCGATCAGACCTGGTTTTTATTAACCAAACTGGTGACGTCGTTGTTGACGTCTGTCATTTAAATGTCAACCAAAACATAAATGTCAAATCTCCTTTTGTGATAATTTTCAAACAAGAAACCCAACAAAACGGTTTGATAATGGGCAATGTCGATACGAAATTGAATTTTCGTAAAGCTGTCGTCCAATTAACATCAAAATCAGAGGTAAAACATCCAAATAATCCGAAATTAATCCGTTTCAAATCAAATCTGTTCAGCCTATTGACGCCAACGATGATACGTTCTGGGAGCAATTCTGGTCGGAGAATGTGACAAATGTGCAGGATATTTTCACGTTGGTGCCGGCAGCCGAGATACGGGCGTTACGCGAAGATGCCCCCGCTAATTTGGCGACGTTGTGCTACAAAGCCGTGGAGAAATTGGTGAAGGCCGTCGATAGCAGCTGTCGGACACAACACGAACAACAGACCGGTAAAATTGGCGATTAACACCAAATTCGTTAATGACTCAAATTGTTGTAGTGTTGAATTGCGCTCGATTATTGACGAGAATCCTGCCGTATATCTTTGAAGATTCCGAGTGGAGAGGCTTCTTTTGGTCGTCGCTACCGAGCCAGAATGACGACGAAGACGAGTCCGTACCGTTGGCCCAATCTCTACTCAATGCAGTTTGTGTAAGCTTCCCCTTTAATTCGCAACCAATTTGTTAATTAGCGAAATTGTAGGATCTTCTATTTTGTCCCGATTTTACGGTTGTAGCGAGTCGTAAAAGTGGACCGGTAATTTCAATAAAATCCCCGTAATTCTCGATTAATATTGCGGAATTTTTAGGATAAAGCTGAGGAATTGTCGGCGATCGATAGTTGCGAGTATATTTGGGAGGCTGGTGTCGGTTTTGCCCATTCGCCGCCACGTCATCCGCAATTCGATCTGAATCGCACCGAATTATTAAAATTACTATTGACTTGTTTTAGTGAAACAATGTACCAACCGCCGACTGATATATCACAAAATCCCAACAAATGGATAGCGTAGATTTTGAAATTGTTTAAACAAATTCCGTATTAATCGATATGTTTGTAGGCATTTAACATCATCGGAAAATCGGCATGCTCTACCGATGTTTACATCGTTGTTGAATACGTTGTGTGCTTACGATCCGGTCGGTCTTGGTGTTCCTTATAATCATCTAATTTTCAATGATTCGTTAGAGCCGTTAGTTGAGGCGGCGTTACAAATTTTGATTGTAACGCTCGATCACGACACAAGTTCATCGACACCGTCCGAAGGCGATGATGTATTTGATTTTTGTTTCTACTACAGGGTGTTGAACTAAAAGTATATTGCCTTAAAATATCCAAATTTCAGTGCCCCAAAATTGAATAGAATCGGTATTTTGATAAATTAATCTTCAACCATCAAATAGCATAAACTTTCTACTCTTAGTTCGACACCTGAATTGAATTTTGCTAATTCATCGAACTATTGCAGACTTCAATTCCTGATAATTTATTTATAAATTATTTATCACGGATACATCGCGATGAAGATTTCCAATTTATATTAACTGGAGTGACCCGTTTGTTAAACAATCCATTGGTTCAAACGTATTTGCCGAATTCGACAAAAAAAGTCCATTTCCATCAAGAATTATTGGTGTTCTTTTGGAAAATGTGCGATTATAATAAGAAATTTTTGTATTTCGTTTTGAAAAGTAGCGATGTTTTGGAGGTTTTAGTACCGATTCTTTACCATTTGAACGATTCACGAGCTGATCAATGTATGTTTTTTTAATGTTGTTAATTTTTAATTAATTTAATTAATTATTGTAATTTTAGCAAGAGTTGGTTTAATGCATATCGGTGTGTTTATTTTATTATTATTGTCTGGTGAACGTAATTTTGGTGTACGTTTAAATAAACCGTATACAGCAACAATACCAATGGATATACCGGTGTTTACTGGTACACATGCGGATTTGTTGATTATTGTGTTTCATAAAATTATAACAACAGGACACCAACGTTTACAGCCGTTGTTTGATTGTCTCCTAACGATTCTAGTCAATGGTAAGATTCTTTAATTCTGTAATAACCCGGGCTATTTGTTCTAATTGTGAGATAAAGCTACAAAATTTCGATAAAATTTGAACTTTAGCTGCCAAATTGGATTGTTGTCGCTTCAAAATCGGCAATTTGGTTTAAATTTTGGCATTCTAGTGGAAAAATTACAAAATTTACATTTTGCTTGTATTTTGTAAGTTTTCGTTTTTTGGTTTTAGAGAAAAGGGTTTTAATTTTGTAAAAATTTGCTGTTTTATCGCCAAATTTGTTTCAACTCGAATATGACAATTTAGCAGGGTTTTAATCGTAAATTTTGAATTTTCGCTGTTAAGTTTCTGCCTTTATTGCTTGAAATGATCGATAGGGTGGATAGGCGGAGGTTTTCGCCACTGCCAGCTGTCTTTTGAATTATAATTTTTAAAATTTATGAAAAAAAAAATTGTAACCCCCATTTTTAATAACCAATTTAAAAAAGAGCATTTTAAGATGAATCTAAGGCCTTTTTCGTTACAGAAACTTCCGATTAAATTTTGAGTTACAGCGGAAAATTTTGAAACATGTTCATTCCTAATATTTTGCAATTTTTTTATTTTTCTTCATAATTCAACCAATGTTGTTTACTTTTCAATGATTCTGGCAGAGTTTATAGAAAATGGAAAACGCTTTCCAAATAGTGAAGAAATTTTCCAACCGGCTTGCTAGTTTTCCGACGAATTGCCAAAAATTGTGGGACATTTTCTCCAATTTAGTGTCCAAACAATGCCAACATTGGATAATCGATAACTCGCTTAATTTTCTTAATATTGCAACGAAAAGTATATTTCAATGATAATTAGGGAAAATTTTTCGTTTTAGAAAATCATAGTTGAATTCGGATTGATAGACGAAAATCTAAGAGCAGGATTTTTTCGATATTTTTACCGCTACTTTAGCCAATATTAAAAATTTATCAATGATTTTTGCACAGTTTATAGGAAATGGAAAGTGCTTTTCAAATCTCTAATAAATTTTCCAATCGGCTTGCTGGCTTTCCGGGAAATTGCCAAGAATTGAAGGGTTTTTTCTAAATATTGCAATGAATCAATCAGCATTAGAAAGAGCATTTCAAGGACCATTAGTAAGCGTTTTTCGTTTTGGAAAATTTCATTTAAATTTGAATTTATAGACGAAAATCTAGATACATATATTTGCATATTTTTCCATATTTTCACCGACTTATGAATGATTTTTGCACAGTAATACGACACAGTAATAACAAAATAACAGAAAAAGAATTTTAAGGAGTATCCAAGTGAGTTTTTTGTTTTGGAAAATTGCCTTGAAATCTTTCTAATTTAGTTTCGGTCCTTAGAATCTGTTTGGAAAACTAGCGAGATGTTAATTAAACCCCAGTAAGGCCAATTGGGTACTTGCTCTAAACACAAACGTAACAGCGGTGCTAAATTTTGGGCTGAGATAAAGCTACAAAATTTTAATCAATTATGAAAATATCAATAAAATTCTACCTTTAGCTGCTAAATTGAACTTATCGCTTGAAATTTGGCTTAAATTTTGGCATTTTATTAGTGAAAAAGTTGCATAATTTACAGTTTGCTTGTATTTTGTCATTTTTAGTTTCAGAAAAGGGCTCTAACCGTGTAAAAATTTACTGTTCTATTGCCAAATTTTTAGTAGTCATAAATTTTGAATTTGTGCTTTTTTACTGTTTGAAATTATCGATTCATCTTAAAGTTTGCTCCAGGTTTACTCTAATTAACGTATTTTAGCTACAAATTTTGATTTTTAGCTCATAAATTGGATTTTTGTTACCTAAAAATCTGCAGTTATATTTAAAGGGTCGGGTCACAACTAGGAAAAAAGTCGAATTTTCAATAAACAATTTCTCTTTCATTTTTCGTTCAAAATTCAAATTTTTGGGCGCATTTGGAAGAGTATTTCAAGCTGCTTGAAAAAGATTCCATATCTTTTGAAAAATACGGAAATTTTGAGTTATAAATGAAAATTTAGAAGCATGTTTTTTCCTTATTTTCTTTGATAATTCAGCAATGATTATAGAATAAATTGATAGTAAGTTGAAAGAGCTTTCGAAATATCTGAGAAATTTTCCGATCAGCTCAGTAGTTTTCCTGATAATTAAGAAAAACGATAGAACGGTAGAATTAGATGCTAAGTGGCAGGAAAAATCCCAGTTTTGAAAATTCCAGAAATTTCCTTAAGATTTTAGGAAAATTCGTTTGCAATTTTCACCACGATGGTTTTGTTCTTTCAAATGAGCCCAAAAATTTGAGTTTTGCTGGAAAAATGAAAGAAAAATCGTTTATCGAAAATCCCACTTTTTTCCGAATTGCGACCCGGCTCTTAATAGCGAAAAGGCTACAAATTTCACACTTTGAAATGTGAAATTTGGCTGTAGTTTGCCAATTTTAGGTACAAGAGATAGTTCTAACAATACTGATATAAAAATTTGGCAAATTTCAACATATTTTGTCGTTAATTTTGAACTTTACCTACTCAGTTGGACTTTTACTGCTTGAAAATCGGCGTTTTAACTCGAATTTTGATACTCACAGGAGTGAAAAAATTATAAATTTGATACTTTACCTTTATCATTGTAAATTTACCACTTTATTCGATAAATTTAGCAAGATTCGAATGCATTTTAGTCGCAAATTTTCATATTTGAATTGACTTTTTTGTGATTTCAGTATCACCATATTTGAAAACATTATCAATGGTAGCCAGTACGAAATTATTACATTTATTGGAAGCATTCAGTACACCATGGTTCCTGTTTTCATCACCAAACAACCATCATCTTGTATTCTTTCTATTAGAAATCTTTAACAATATAATCCAATATCAATTTGATGGTAATTCGAATTTAGTTTACACAATAATACGTAAACGGCACGTATTCCATAGTTTAGCAAACCTACCAAGCGACTATAACACAATATCAAAATCATTAAATAAACGTATCAAAAATCAACAATCACAACATCACCACCATCAACAACAACAACAAAATCCAGTTAGTAGCAGTGATATGAATGAGGTAATAATGGAGGGGGCACACCCGGCATTACCGTGCGAACCGGGTACGTTGAAAGCCACATTGCCGGACACACCGAACATTGGACAGATGACCGAAAAAGAATCGGCACACCCTGTCGTCTATCAACAACAACAACAAAACGACCAATCACCGTTAACGAACGGAATGGCAACTCTAAATGTCAACAGCAACGAGAATGTCGCCGAAAAGGAGCAGAAACAACCGAAATCACCAGAATCTAAACCAACTGTCGCCACTGTAAGTCCAATTAATTGAATTAATTCGAATTATAATTGGGGTAATTGTAGAAAAACAGTCTAAGGGTGAGTGTTAGTAACGAGAAGAACCCAAATCAATGGGTACCGACAGGCGAATGGGTCCATTCGTGGAAGACCAAACTACCATTGCAGACTATAATGCGTTTGTTGCAAGTTTTGGTGCCGCAAGTCGAGAAAATCTGCATTGATAAGTAATCTATTATCGTTTTCTACAAGTTTAGTGATTCGTCACCATGACGAAGATTGTCATGGTAACGAATCGTTAAAGTTCGAGAATACGATTGTTGATTTTCCAGGGGTCTAACTGATGAGAGTGAAATTTTGAAATTCCTCCAACACGGCACTCTAGTCGGTCTATTGCCGGTGCCCCATCCGATATTGATACGTAAATATCAAGCGAATTCCGGTACAACCACATGGTTCCGGACGTATATGTGGGGTGTTATTTATTTGAGGTATTCGTTGAATTGATTTGTTTGATTGATTGTTAATTTTGGTGATTATAGGAATGTTGATCCGCCAATTTGGTACGATACGGACGTTAAATTGTTCGAAATTCAACGGGTTTAATTGATCAAATTGTAATCAAATACGTGTCTTATAATAACGTGCATTTATCGTAAGACTGTCTTTAATAACAGAGCTTTTATCTCAATTTTTTCGTTCTTAAATAGTTACCGTTCATTTCTATTTGTGTTGTGATTAGTTTAATATGGCACTAGAGCTTAATTATAATTTATAACATTCCTTTTAAAATAAATCCACATCTTAATGTAATTTTTATTGTTTGGTTCCGTTTAAATTCAATGATAACAACATTAAAAACATGTTGTGGTGACTAGTTTTATGATTTTAAACAGAAAAGGAATCTGATATGGCAATTGTGTTTTATAGGAAGGAATTGAGCAATTATACCGTTGTTATTCTCGTTTGATTATTGGCCTGTTCATTTGGTATTTCAACATTGTAGGAAATTCCATATGGACGCAGATGATAAATTAAATACTCAAGAACGTACATTTGATTCGGACTAACATAATGGAATGATACAGCGTTATCTGAGCAACAATCCATACCCTTAAATTCAAAAAATGAACAACAATTCAATTGAAATAATCAACTATACTTCTTTGGCGTCATAGTAGATGTACTGCCAATACCAAAACGATTTCGACGTGTGGCCGGGTATTAGGTGGTGTTCGGGTACGAATGGAAAGAATCGTCCACGGCCCTCTTTATCGCGACTATCGCCGGCCAATACGCCGACATTCTCCAAACATTTACCCATTTCGACGTCTTCAGCACCGGAATTGGATTGTTTACATTTGTCCGGTTGTTCTAAACCGTTCTCAACGAAACGTTTCAATGCTTCACGACTCAAAACATAACCGGCACCACCACTCATATAGCCTTGTTTAACGTAGGGCTTGAAACGACAACCGAAATAAATTGTCTCGTTTGGACTGTGCGGTAGCAGCATATATCTTAAATTTTCTAATATCACGTAACTGAAAAGAAGAGCAACAAAAAATTATTCACCATTTATATCGGACTATAAGTTATTAAGCAATTTCCATTATCAATTGGTCGAAAAACGCTTGAAATTACTACAGAAATGAGCGTTTTTCAACTTTCAAATGAGCTATGGGGTCCAAATTTTGCTAAAACAATAGTTGAAACATTTTTTCAATCACTCACTAATGACAGTTGCCTATTTTGGTGAAACATTTGGTATACAGGTACGGCATTTGAAACTGGTACATTAAACCTCTACGATGTGCCTTTTTATGTCACAATTTGATTTACCTTAACTGTATATAGGATAAATCAGAAAATTCGAATTATAGCCGAACTACTCCCAGAAAATATTGTTGTTCTTATCAGGATTGATAACAGAGATAAAGATCAAGATTTTTGTAACTTTAGAATTAATTTTTAGGTATTTTCGGGGGATTTTCAAATTTTAGACTAAATTTTGGAATATTCTCAACTTGTGATCGCTTTTTACAGCCGAATTTTCGACGTTTCCAAGCATTTTCATTGCAAATTGTCTTGTTTTAGTGAGAATTCTTGAATAATTCAAGGATTTCGAGCTTGAATCGAATCATTTTTGGGTATTTTCCCGAATTGGGATTAGATTTTGAAATATTCTCAGGATTTAATCAATTTTTATAGTCGAATTTTTAACGCTCGAATCACTCGTTTTGGTAAAAATTCTCAAATACAGGATGAGCCAAGATTGAAGGTTTAAATTGATAGAAATTGATGAGATGTATGATCTAACGTTGATATTTTTCAGGACTCGGCTTTTTCTAAAATTTTAGTATTTTGAAAGTATTAGGCCATCAAAACTTGTAATTATAACTCCTTATAGTTTTAATGTCCCATATTGTTGACTCACCCTATATAATGAATGTAAAGAGGTCAATATTGAAGAGGAAAATTCTAAACAAATCAACAATTCAAATCTACATATTTATGTCCTAGTTTTTCCGATTTTTACACATTTATTTATTGTAATATCATTTAAATTTATTTACACCATTCATTAATAATAAACAGATAAGTTTTAATCGCTGTTTTCATTTTTAATGAGCATTGTTTATCAATATTTTCGAGAATATTATGTTTTTAACGATTCTAAATTTTAATTGAGCGTTAGACAAGAAAATATCCAATAATTGCAACTATACTCGATAATTAAATAAACCGATTTAAATTTCCGTGAAACTTAATTGATAAGGCTTAGTATTGTTTGTTTTACTATTATAAAGCATTCTAATTGTGGAAAAACATTAAAAATATAAGTCTATTTCATTCTCTCATTATTTCTCAAATCAAGTTCAATTATAATTACTGATACAAGTGAGTTATAGGGCAAATAAGTCACGAGACTTTAGCCAATTTTCTTTACTGACTTATTCTCAATATAACACACTTATCGAACTAGAAATTTGTTATATTAACCAATAGGAATGGAGTATTTTATAACAAGTGAGTTATATAATTCTCAAGTGAGTTATGGAGTACTTTTTCGGTCTCAAATCGCTTGAATTAGTCTCGCCAAATTCTAATCTTATAGAGATTACTTTAGAAATATTCAGTATCTTCTGATTTATTAGAAGAATAGATGTTTCTACTTTTAATTACCAGATCTCAACTTTTATTGGTTTAAAACCCGACTTACGTATCATCATCAGCCTTCAAGAACCAATCGGCCTCATCGAAATGATGCCTATAAACATACTTGAACGCCTCCTTAGTCTTACCCCATAGATTATTGCGCCCCTCACCGACCGGTAGGGCTACAGCCGGTAGACTGTCATCTAAAATTAAATAATCGACAAATTTCCCAATTAAAAACTAACATAATCATCACCTTGTTCCGAACTCATGAATATTAAACGATTACACCGTTTACCCCACGTTGCTTTAACATGTTTGGCACGTTTCTCGTGGTTTTTCGGTCCGGTTAATACCCAACATAAGACGCGAACTTTCCGGTACAATTTCCTGGCGACCGTATCGTCCTCCATTGAGTGGAATTCGTCGGTGTGTGCGTGCTGGCCGGGGTCGATTTTCGGCCCGCTAACGTCGCCCAATTCGCCGCTTGTGTGCGGATCGCCGATCGGGACAATTTGGAAATATTCGTTTGATAACAAGAGGCAGGCAATCAAGAAGCCGGACATGAAACCAGACAATAGAACGAATAACAATTGTTTGTTGATGTTCTGCCTGCGGAGAAGAGAACTGAATCTTGTTGGTGAATTCGGTAACAAAACGTTCATGATTATTCGAATGTCCGCAAATTTAAGAATTACACATTTATGTTGAATCTAAACTGACACATAACACTGTACGAAAAAACAACAGTTATCGAATAATTTCAACAATATTTTACGACTTTCCAAACGAAATTCTAATCTTTATTACCAATTATTTAATAAACAATAAGCCATGAAAATTCTATAAATATTTTCGAAAAAACAATTGTACAACAACAGGATGTCCACTCTCAATACTGTTCATGCACAAAAGGAAAACGTAGGAGGGCCTTATCACAATACGCAATACGACAATAAATGTGTAATTCGTTGATTTGTTCGGATTATTCTGTAATAATTAGAATTTTTTTAAAAAATTTACCATTTAATCCTCCGCAAAACACCCATTCCGTGGGGGTTAGTTTGGTCGATTTGGTATCAACTGTTCGGATATCATTGTTAACGAATTCTAATAATACGAATTTATGTAAATTTATTACATTTTGTTACATTTTCACGTTTTTATCGGTGGATTTTTTGAAATGTTTTCAAATCAAATTCGTAGATAAATTGCAGACCACTTGACATTTGGGGGAGAAAAATTGAATGACGCTGAAATCCGCGTTGCCACATCCACCCCGACGGTTAGTCGGACAATCCAGAAACGAAATCACGATAATTTTGGAAAATTATTCAATCGTAATTAATTTTAGCCGAAATTATTGGAATATTGGATAAATTTGTAGAGTGGCGCCATAAATTATTGCAGTTTGCTCAAATTGGGGAGATGTGGTAGTTGTGGAGAATTGAGACGAAGTTTGGCAATGTCGTTCTGATCGGCTTCAAACAGGTTAACCAATGTAGCATAATTAAATCCACTAGAATACGTGTTGTTAATTTGTGTATTATTGGTTGCATATATTATACACTTATTGATTAAAAGTACACATACAAATACACAGAATTAATCATAAATTTTGTATTAATTATTCAAAATCTGATAAATTTCGGTATATATTGAATTTTAATCGAATTTGTAACGATTTCAGCTCGTATTTGGCCCCTTATCAATATTCGTTGGACAATGTCGTTCGTGACCAATCTAGATGGCAACAGATCGAATTTACATTCAATTCTAGTCTCGGATTTCATTAATTGAATCCCTTGCCATTTCCGATTTGTAGAATGAGAATACGGAAACCCCATCTTGCGTTTGAAGGGTCCGTAATTTAGGGGCATTCTATGGTAATGTTCAGTGGTGGCAATAAAAACGAATTGGGGAATTTGCGCGTTAGGTCTAGATTTTGACGCAGTATCGGTGCTAATTGGCGGTTTTTCCAGCGAATTTTGATACCGGAGGAAGAGGAAATCGCGATCCGGATTGGAACTCGTTAAGGAATGCAGGATTTCTCCTTGATTTTTCATTCGAAATTCAAGTACTGGAGCTTGTTGGAAACAGCATTTAAAGCGTTGTTATAACGTTGATGAGTCTTGCTTTATTTGTGAGTTGTGAGAGAATTTAAAAAATGCTTCTACATTTTCATCTATAACTTAAAATTGTGGCAAAATTTTCCAAAACAGTCAAGTTCTTGTCGCACGACTTGAAATGCTCTTTCCAGTAAGCTATAGTACTTGAATTTTGAGTGAAAAATAGAGGAGAAATCCTTCGTTAAAGTTTCAACGAGTCCTAATCCGAGTTGATTTGACAATTTCAAGATTTTAAAGCGCTAAATTTCTCAAAATTTCAGATGCAATATGAATAAATTGATACCTACATGTTTCGTTGTACTTTTGTAGTTTTCCACGTTTTTGCACAACTCTACTGTCAACTGAATTGCATAAAACTGGCAATAAGCCGACTGTTTCCGGTTCGAACCGGATGTTCTCCTAATGGGCCTGTTTTTTCTGTACCAATGATAGAAAAAATTGCCATAAAAACGTTGTTGTATTCCAAGATTGGAATACATCGAAAATCGCGTTAATTTGTATTAAAATTGACAATTTTTCTATGTAATTTCGTGACAACGTGGGATATTTCAGAGACACTTGGCTTGTTAGATAATTTTCAGGAAACCGGACGCGGTTCACCATCACCGGACGTTAAATTTCATTGCATTTATCAAACAAGAATGCTGACAAATCTCAGTACGCAGCCCCAATTAACAGTTTCGACACGAATTTATCGATACGTCAACGTGTATTTATTCAAAACGTACTAATTTCCACAATCAATAAATAATTAGTGGACAATTTTCGCGTGTTTTCTTTGATAAAAGTCGCTTCGTTATCAGCAACGTCAGTGTTCGTGTAACGTTCGAACAACGCTAATCAACGTATGTTAATCGTTCAATTAGTCGAATTTTCGTGATGGATGGGAAGAATCTAAATTACGAGAAATTGGTGGATGAAAAGCCGCCAACATCGCCGAAAAATCGGCCATTTCGGATGCGTTTCCGGCGTATGTTGAGCGGCGGCAGCTTACGTGCCAATTCAACGCCGGCTAGTCCTACGACGATGGAACGATCGCCCACCGGAAAATTCAAATTCCATTCGAATTCCGAGGAATCCCTAACTAAATTCGGGTAAATCGTGAAATTTAACGGTAGACAATTGATAATTTGGGGTTTTTTTAGGGTAATTAAAGGGAATAATCGGCCGAATTCGCTAAACACCCTCGCTAGGAGCTCTTCCACGAAAGACGAATCAACGCTTCGATTCCAGTAAGTTACGACTATTTGATTTTAAAATTAGCAAATAGATGCGATTAACGCAAATCCGGTGATATTTACAGAATTGTAGAAGGTCAATTATCGATAATTTTACGGAATTATTGATAATTTTTATAATAATTATGTTAATAACAACAATGATAAAACAACCATCTGTCACATGCTGTAAATATTTGATCAATTATTATCGATTAAAGAAATTCGTAATTAATTACGAATACTTCCATTTATAACCGGTAGAAATAGTGACGTCATCGATAATAGAAATAAAGATCGAGATTGTGGTAATTCTAGAATTGAATTGTTCTCGGGATTTTCAAGCTTAAATCGGGCGTTTTGGGGTGTTTTCGGGTGGTTTTACAAATTTTAAACTACATTTTGACGTAATCGCGCAAATTTCCGACTTTAAATCAATTTTAGACCCGAATTGTGCAAGTTTTGAGTGATTAAGAAATTTCATGAATTATTAAATTTTTCAGTTTGGCTAAAACATTCATATTTATGGAATTATTGGTACTAGACAATCAAAATTTGGGACTTAAATAGCTCAAACTATGTGCTTCAGACCAGATTTGATAGAATTTAATTATCTTTCACCGTTTAGCTGAAATCGACTTTTCTTTCAGGCAATTTTCAAACTCTAATATCTCGTTAATTTTAAATGGAACACTAGTTTTCTTTAAGTGGTTAGATAGAGGAAAAATTCTGTATCGAACTGTATATTTATCTGTTATAATTTTTCAGTTATTTGAAATTTAAATTTCATTAATTTTCTGAAAGTGCCTAGTATCTAGTCACCCACGCCTTAATAATTCGTCTATAAATAAACGCATAGAAGGCTTAGCAAAATGACATTAATTGTCACAATTGAGGTTAGATTTGCAAATTTTACATATTCTATTCGGCAATTTCAGCCAATTTTATACGAAAATAAGATTCCAATTAATTTTAATTTAATTAATTATCAAATCCTCTATTTTTTCAATTAAAAAAATCTACAAATAATTAATTATCTTGGTATTAATTGCGACAATTGAATTGACAGGTATTTTGCCAAGCCTTCTATGTTTTAAAATTTTCTTTCAGGCTGAAAATAGTTGTAATTGAAAATTTTAAATAACTGAAAAATTATCAAAGGTAAATATAGCGGATAATACAGTTCGATATAGAATTGTTCCATTTATCTATCTAAATAAACATTGTTACACTTAATAAGCAGGAGATTAGAGCCTGAAATTAAACATTATTTCAGCTAAACGCTGAAAGATAACTCAATTCTATAAAATTTGACCAAAAGTACGCAATTTAGACTATTTTGTTTTCAAATTTCCATTATTTCGCAGCAATAGTTCAAAAATTATGGATTTTTTAAACTAGCAATGCAGAATTAAAAATTTCATTAAAAGTCAACATTGAAATAAGGAAGTAGGGTGTACTACCCCATATTTTGGGGGTTGCTAGAGTTAATTCAATTTGAATACCAAATTTCCGCAACTTCCAATTGTTCTATCCACCCTGTAGATGTGTCCTTGTGCCGGATTACAGTAAAAGGGATGAAATCAATACTACCCCAAAAATTCTAACAGTGAATAAAGTTTATTTATTGTTAACCATAATTGTTTATTAAATTATCTTAATTTCTGCATTTATTTTATATAATTATTGATTGATACCTGTGTTATATCACATACAGGTGGTGTTCACAAATTAATTCAAATAATCAATTAATAAAAAAAATATCCAGATTGGAATTAATACAATTGTATCGGTATTATCTAAAATATTAATCGACATAATAAAAATAATAATAATGATAATAATCGAGATGTAGGTCAATTTAATTCTAGTCAATAAACAACACACCTTAAATGGTAACTTGTCAACGTAAATTCCACAAAAATCGAATAAAACAATCGACATTAACGTTAACGTTTATGTTACCGTTAACGTTTACAATACAATTTAGCTAAATCTATCGAAATTTGCATCTACAACAACACCATTGTCTAAACGAACAATTTTCTATACGGAACAAGACTAGTGTTGTTTAATTAAGGGGGGTGAGTCGAATTTTAGGGGTGATCATCTTAACAATAATGGACTGTTTAGCATGACGGCTTCATCAGTAGATTGGCTAATTTGAAGACGCGCCACCAGGCTATAAAAATCGACGACATTGTACAATCCGCCACTTGTTGTTGGGGTTGTTGTGGGGGTGTTGATAGGGTGGCTGTTGACTCGGATTTGGTTGTATTCTCTTTCTGTCCATTGATAGCAGGCGATGTCATTATTAATCAACTGAAATTCAAGGTTTAATTATGACATAATCGCTATAGAAATAGATTTAATTTTAGCGTAAATATTTGTTATGTTTTAAGTTGTAATTGCCGGTAGTGTGTTCGCTGAAAAACAATGCAATTTCGTAATTTTCTGCGATAAACAACAGGGAAATCTCTAGAGATTTGACCTTTTCGATTTCCATACCATTTCACTTTCGTTCCTCTCCCACTGTTGTGCAATTCGATTAAATTTGCACAATTTAATCGAAATTAATTGGATTTTTCAATTATTGAACGTACCTGTTTGTTGTTTGGACGGTCACTTTGTCGACACTAGAAAAACAACGTCAGGTCGATATTTCTGATTCTAATTTTGTAACAACAAATGTGGGTGAACTGCTGCAAACTAGTGAACGGAGAGTGCGATCCAGGCGCTACTGCCACAATTCAGGAGTTGTGGAGGAGACTGAAGAGCGCAGAGAATTGGAGAAGTAGGCGACTAGAGTAGGCCGAACTTGGATTTTATATACTTTATCCCATCCAAATGTAGCCTTTATATAAGGAAGTACATATTTGACCTATATTCAGATTGTGGCCCTTATAACCGTACGTATTTAGTACGATTTTCGTGTAGAAACGCGACTGAATTTGTGAATAAACCGCGTTCAAAATCAATAACGCTGCAGTTCAACCACTCACAACAACGGCTTGTGTCCCACTTTTACAACAGTCAGCTGATCAAAACAAAAACATCAATAAAAACAAATGACATTCAATATTAATCACCATCAAGATATGAGATAATAGTTCACACCCGTCTATTTGAATTAAAAATTCGAAAATTGCCGATTTACACCCCGAAAACGTACTGAAAGCGAAAGTTGCTATATTTATATTCTGAAAAAATCAATATTTCAATCGAGATCTCTATTTTCTGTAATGTCGCAAATAACGATCAGGATAACGGTCAACTTTATAGAGAATATCAATTAATTGATAATAGAGAAATTTACCTTTGAAAAGTTCACTCTTCATTTAATTAAAATTGATTTTTATTGAATTTTATTTCTATTAAACAATGAGGATTTGCTATTTTTACGGTTACATAAGCCCATTATTGATGTTAATTAGTTCTTGCACACTTATAATTTCCATTTCATAGAAACAATTTAAATGTGAACTATTTTGTCCAATTACAACAACAATTTTATTGTTTTCTATCAATTAAAATTTGCATTTTCAATTAATTTTAATCAATTTGCTCTAATTTTGTTGATGGGAACTAATGTTAATTCTTCAAATCAAAATTAATTGTGAAAGTCGAATAAACCGTTGATCAAGCCGAATTTAAACTTGGCGCCCTTTATAAAAGTCTATTGGTACGCCTGTCCATCCAAATTCTTCTACTGTTCTTTATCGGTGAGAACAATTAATTGTAGACGTCAAATCAAAGTCGACTGTGGTAGTTTCATTGGGAGATTATTGATCAAATTGGAATTTTAAATGACGCGCCCTTTACAAAACTCGATTGGTAAGCCTGTTCAACTAGATTCTACTACAATTATTTGTTGATAACGATACTTGTTTGTTATAATTTGGAATTAAAGTTGACTATGACAGTTTCGTTGTGAACGTACCACAATAATGAAGGTTCAATTAAATTTTTAATCAAAGAGGGCTATGAAAGTTTCATTGTGAACAAACCATCGATCAAGCCGAGAAATTTAAACTTGGCGCCCTTTACAAAAGTCTATTGGTACGCCTGTTCATCCAAATTCTCCTACTGTTGTTTATCGATGATAATTGTTTGTTTTAAATTTCATTGGGAGGTTGAGAATTTTAAATTTTAAATTTTAAATTTTAAATGACGCGCCCTTTACAAAAATCGATTGGTAAGCCTGTTCAACTAAATTCTACTATGATTATTTGTCGATAAGAACACTTGTTTGCTATAATTCTGAAAACAAAGTTGACTATGACAGTTTCGTTGTGAACGTACCATGGTAATGGAGATTCAATTAAATTTTTAATCAAAGAGATCTATGAAAATTTTGTTGCGAACAAACTATTGAATTCTTTGCCCCTATTGGCCAAATTGGAAATTTTAAATAGCGCGCCCGTCAAACCAACGTCTATTGGTAGACTTGCTCAATTAAATTTCCCTATTATTTGTTTACCTAACCTAGAAATTCCAACTTTGATTAGTGTCGTGGTGTTACTCTGATTCGGTGTTTTTGCATATTTTTCCCAATATTTGGAATCGGTAAGTTATTTGAACAATATTTCTTTCAATTTTGATGATTTTAGGTTAAAATAAGTTGTTAAATTTAACGAATTTATCGATATTTGCGACATTCTTAATATTCGTTATAACATGTTTTTAGTGGCTTTTTATCGTTGAATTTGTCGAAATAATTGATTTTTGATTGGAAAATTGCGTGATTTGCTACAAAATATCGTGGAAATGTCCAAAAATTTCCAAAATTTTGTCCACTGAATTCAATGGAAAAGTGGATTAAAATCCCCTAATTAAAGCGAGAATTTCTCAAAATTCCACTAAAAATCCATAAATTAGTTTAATTAATCGTGTTATTTTCAAATTAAACAATATTTACGATAAATTAGGTTATAGAAAACTTTAATAGCGTAGTTAAGACAATTTATACCACTCGTCGAGAGATGTCGCTACCATCTTTGAAATTTTGAAAATTTGAAAATCGGCAATTTCAATCAACAAAAACTGATTAATAATAAATTCTCTACATTAATTTGGTTAATTGCAACGAATTTTATTATCGAATTGATTACACTTTAATTAAATCGACCCCTATTTGCTCGGTTATAAATCCAATAAGGGTACCCGGCGGTGTAAACTCAACATATCAACAATTTCAATCTACTTGGTTTCTAAATAACAAATTACATTCAACTATATGTATGATTATCTCATTGGATTCTGGTTAAATCTCTCCTGCTGTTCGTCGTGATCAGTATCGATCTAATATTGAACAGTTCTAAACTGATTTTATAAAGAGCAAGACTTCAGTTGTCTTCAGTGCGGCCGAACTAGTTCGTTTCGTTCGATTAAAGTGTAGGTTTGATTTAATTGATAGACGACAAGCAAAAAAAATCATCGATCGATCGTATATTTGTTTGTGTGTGAATAAACCCGGTAGTTTTTCTTGTTCAATTAAAAATCTTGTAGGCGTTCTAAACTGGCCACTTAATTAACTCCTATTGATCAAATATTTTGCAATGCGTTACTATCATATCAATTAAAATAAGTCCAAACGACAATATGTAAGCGTTTTTGTTGTTTTAATAATAAAAATAGAATTTATTATAACAGTTTAAATTGTAAACAATAGGTACGTAGTGAAAGTGGTGGGTTGGTGTTTTCAGACAAATACACACAAAAAAGAATTTAATCTATATTTATCGTTGTATCTATTTATAAATTAATAATAATGCGGAAATGGTGCTGCAAAATACCAACATTACAACAATTAGACAAAAATGCTACGAAAATGGTGGTGATTTTCAACCAAATGTACCACAACGACGACGCTTTATCTCCAGGTAAATTAGTTTTTCTTTATTTTGCTTGAAATCGATAAGATTTGTTTTAATTGGAATTGAAATTATTACATCATTTGATTTTCCTTGGAAACTTGTCGATCAACTTTAGGTTGTTATATAAAAGGGAATAAAAATTATAATAAGTTTGCAATTACTCTATGATTTCATTTAATCAAGGTTATAATTATGTTTTTTCGTGTTTTTCAATTTTAAATGTTGTATTTTCTATAAACTGGTCCAATTCATTAGATATAATTAGTCAAGTTGAGTTTGATTCACTATATTTAAGGTAATTGATGATTTTAATTCGAGAAGCATTTGAAAAGACGATCAATAGGTATTAGGCGTAGAAAAATTGCATAAATTGTTTATATTTTTCATGAAAATGCTTATTATTGGCACTTTTTGATAGTTTCTTTGTTGAAAAATTTGTTACAAAATTGTTGACAATCGAATAAAATTCCGTAAACTGAAATTAGAAATCAACTAAAAATAGTCTAAATTGGGCTTGTCAACGATCTAATATTGAATAGAAGTGTAAAATTTTGTTTCCCTAATAATTACGAGTATCTTTTTTATCAAAATAAGAATTGTAAAAAACAGATAATTTAAGGGAAGTGCTATAAATTTTGGAAAAAACTACAAAATTAATCTTGGAAGTAACAAAATGTTATAATTTTGCATTATTTGAATGATTTCGTAACTAATTTCGTTGTATAAACTCTGATTTTTGATTAAAAATTGGTAATTTTGGAATGTTAGGTTTCAAAATTTGTGGAAATTTATTTCAAAGATTGATTAAAATTCGATAAAGTTTGCTATTTAAATCATTTGAAAGTGAAATTTGTTAGAAAATCACAATTTAAAATAAAATTATTTCAAAATATTGGATAGAAGTTCAAAAATTTAGTTCTAATTTCCCAAAAACGGATAATTTAGGGTAAAAAATTTATCTAAAATTCGCAGAAAACTACACGATTTAGTAAAATAAAAATCGTATAATATCAAAATTTTATATTTGTCCAAAATTTGGTAGTTTTTGATGACAATGCTTTAAAATTTGAAAAAAATTAAGTCTCAGAATTAATTACACTTATTATTTTTCACCATTCAGTCTCAAAATTGGCTAAAATCTGATCGTTAATGCAAATGAAATTAACAAAAAAACTATTACATTGCTTAAAGAGCCCAATTTTCAAAATGAAAATTTTCGTTTATTTTCCAATAGATTTTAATGATCTGAACGGCATTTGAAAGAGCATTTCAAAGAGCATGTTGGAGACTATCGGATTTCTAGAAATTTGCATGTGGTCTAGAGTTACCAAAGAAAAACTAAAGCATGTTTTTTGGCATTTTTTACAGTTTTTTTAATATTTTCCCTCATAACTTTTCCAATATTACTGGTTTTTTAATGAATTTCAAACAACTTGTCGCAAATTAAAAGCAATCTGCAAGAAATTTTTCGATCGCATTGTAATTTCCCGGAAAATCAATGATAAGTTCAGAAATTCGAATTGGGTACAGTTTTAAACTTAAACGATTGAGTGAGGGCTCATTTTGAAAGCTTACAAATAGGAGATTATTTTGAGGACAGGTCGAGATTGAAATTTGGAAAATTTACTGGAAATTCCCAACAGTGGCATTGTTGTAAAGAATTTGAAAATCTTTGGGAAAATCCGTGTTAAATGAAACGTGTCAGTTGTCTAAAAAGTGGCTGATTTAGTTCATCTAGTAGCAGATATAAAACTGTATCAAAATAACTAATTAGAATTTCCAAACTTTTCATCGATTTTCCGGAAAAGTAACAATGCGATCGGAAAATTTCTTGCAAATTTGGAAAGCGCTTCTAATTTGTTACAAGTTCCCTGAAATTCAATAAAAAATAAGCAATATTAGTGAAGTTATGAGCGAAAATATAAAATAAACTGTAAGGAAAAACTAAAAAATACATTTCCTTTTGCAACTCTAGATTAGATCCGAATTTTCCAAAATCGAATAGTCCACCGTATGCACCTTGAAATTCTCTTTCAAATGCCGCTTAGATCATTAAAATCTATTGGAAAATAAACGAAATTTCTTATTTTGAAAATTGTTATTTTTAGAAACCAAAAATCAGCGATTAAGACGAAATACAATTGCGCAAAACCAACAAAAAAAAAAGTAAAATTGACGGTCAACGGTCATTTTATAAAGGGCAAAAGTAACACTTACAGTATGATCTCATAAATATAGTCAAGGCTGCAATTACACATTTTCTTTGAATTGTTGAAAGGAAAAAACTGGTCTACTCCATCAAATAATTCAAGCCAAATCGAATTTGATTCATTATAAATGCGGTAATAAATGAGTTTGGACATGAAAGAACACATTTTTGAAATTTCTAATCTTTGTCGAAATCACGAGATGATCCATCAGTGTCCATCCGACAACAATAACAACAAGAATCTCCATTATGATCTTTATTTCTTTTATACAAATAGAACTTTCAGTTCGTTACTTATTTAGTTTGCTAAATTGTTCGATCAAAATCAGATAGAAGATGGATCTCTTCCCCAATATTTTTACAACTTCGATATGCTGTTTATTATACTTTAAAACCATCCATTTAACATTGTATATAAGTCTTAAGATATTATTCAACCATCACTAACTAATGAAGAAATAAATATTTGTATGGACGATTAAATTGTAGAGATAGGATGGACATTTACTGTAGAGATGTGTCCCACATTATCAACATCTTCAGCTTCCTTATTGCCGTTAATGTAACAACAACAACAACAAAATGAAAGTTGTTGATTGTTGTAGTCCTTCAATATGTCGACTGATAAGCGCCTCCACCATTATTTATTTATAAAAAAAAATAACGATCAAATTTGATAAGGTATCATTAGAGAAATTATTAATATTGAAGGAGGTGAGTTTGTCACGAATTCGCTCACAGTACCTACAATATAAAACAATAAGAACTAAACGATAACTAGTAATCATCAACAATGTATGTGTAGTCGTGCGCTGCCGTCCCTCGGACTACACTACATTTAATGCCTCCTATAACAACAAAAATCATTTAATATACACGTCCGGCAAACTAACTATTTACAAGGTTTTCAATTTGACAGTTTTCATAACCACAATCATTGTATTGACACCGATATACAGATTGGGCAAGCGGACTAGTTGCAGCTTAATCGCATGACAATAGTCATGAAATTGTACTTAGACTTGTTATACAGATCGGGCGAGTGGTCTAATTGCACAAATTAATTGTGTTCTTGTTTAATTGTAAAAAATCAACATTTGAATTGTTGTAATTGAGTGAAACGAGGAAATGAGCCGTTTTGTCAATTGCAATTTTAAATTCTATTATCCGTCCGTTAATTTCCCAACAACAATTGATCTCTTCCCTCAGACAATTTTAATTAGAATCCAACTAAATAGATGCAATTAAACAAACAATTGTTGAAAATTTAATCGATAAAGAAGTCAAATAGACAATTAATTGTTAATTATCATCATCATCAACATCTTGATTGGAGATTGTTTAAAGTCCACTATTTGAATGAAATTAAATTACCCTTAATCTCGATTTTAATCCACAATAATCGCTTTGAATTGTCCATAATTAGCGTTGTTGTAATAAAATTTAACTCCATTCCATATTGACCACCATTGAATTTTGACCTATAAATTACTACTATTATTATTATTTATAATAATAATAATGGGGCAGATGATACCATTATTATTAAAACGATATTCCACCCTTATGATTAGAGACCAAAACGAGTCCCTTTTGTTTCCCGTATTTCTTTCCCATTTTGATTTATGATCAGTTAATGAGGGTGATTCAATTTTAACCCCCTCGGAGTAAAATCGCAAATCCAGCCTATCAATAATCGTAATTAAGTTGTCACCAGTTGGGGTAGTTTATCGAAATTGCTAACCAGGTGTTGGTATGGGTTGTTCTAGTTATAGTAAGGGGTGTTAGGGATGATTTCACAAATTGTATGATGTATAGAATTACGATAAAAAAAATAATGGAACTGTCTAGACACTCTATATATGTGAATAGAGAAAGCTCAATATTTATTGTTGTCTTATATTTATTACGGCCAATTTATGCAATGGAATGCGGTGTCTTTCATGCAGAAAATCCACAATTTTTTCCACTTATTGTCGGTATTTTTTCTTCTCCCATATTTTCATTTAACCATATTTTTCTTTATTGAATAGATAAAATAGAAATCTATTCATGCAATAGATAGAGTAGGCGCTATTGTTCAATAATTAAACAAGAGAGTTAATTATGAAAACGTACAGTTGAACCAGGCGAATGCGGCCGACTTGACTCATTCGTACTTAAATTAGCGCATGTGCCATAAAACTATGAAATGTAGTCCAGTAGTTAAATCTTAGCTTCCGATTGGTTGACAGCCTCTAATTATAGAGTTTCGTAGTCTAATCAAAAAATAAATCCTGGGATTTTTTTTCCGTATCAGAAAAATTTATTAATTATAAAAAAAATGTTGGATTTAAAACAGTAAAGGCAGAAATTTTCGAATTTACCGCCAAAATCTAGCAGGCATTGGTGTAGATACGAGCGCATGTGCAGTTGAATAGACAATGTTGCCATGTTCAAGAATATAAGTAATCTTGACAACATTGCTGGTTAATTGAGTCAAGTCGATGTTGGTGTAGTATACGAATGGAATGTAAAATCATTAAATTATAGGTGTGGTATAACAATATTATTACTTATCGTTTATTGAATTTGCTTGTAATAAACAATATTTACGTTAATTATTCAATTTAAATTCAGTAATATTGTAAAATTAATTAGCTACTTTAATACGATTTATTAAAGATCGAAAACGTGCTAAAGATCTATTTAAAATGACAGAATGAATAGTAGTGGTATTCTAGAACTTATCAATTTAGGCTATAATCGACATTAGTTATGAATATGATTGTTATTTTCGCTAGAATACTGTTTTATAAATTTAATTGACTATTTACTATAAAAAGTTTTATTGTATTTTGAAGAGTATTTATTTTACAATGAAGACATCGTAATTTTAAGGTTAGAAAATTATAACCTTTCCAATCATTGTTTTTTGTTTTTCATTTTTTTTATTATACTGTAAAAAATTATGTGATGATTTATTAATGTTTAAAGATTATAAATTAAGTTTTCATTCAATTTTAATGAAATATAATAACGAAAATCCGGCAGCGGACGTTTCAATAACAACACTAATAAATCATTATTAATAACGTCTGCAAATTAATTCACCACTCAATTTAATTATCAATTTCAACTACCTTTATTAACGTATAATTAAACACTATAGTAGATATACATCCATATGTAGTTGATTTATGAAAGTTCCACACAGAAATCCGTAACATAGTTATAATTTAAATATAACCACAAATTATTAAATTTACACCATTATCATTATTTGCTACCACATAATGAACTGAAAAGGCTCACATTAAACACGTTTTGTAATTAAAACCGTCATTTGTGTTTAAATATTTTTTTAAATTAATTAATTTCAACTAATTTCGGTTATATTAAGGGTTGTAAACGGAAAATTTGTATAAATTAATAGGGAAATTAAGGGGTGGAAAAAATACCGGTAGATTAACCACCACAGTTGTTGTAGCAACAATTTTCGAGATGACGTCAACAGATGATCGTTTCAATTAATTAAATTCTATTTATAGTGTGTTTTGAGGGATTTGTTAAAAAAGACCCACGCATACAAATATTTGCAAATTAGATTTTTTTTACAAATAAATGAGATTAGTACGAGTGTAAAAATGGTGGATGCGCCCGAATTCAAACTACAAATAGTCGTATGTTTCGCATACTAGTCTTTACAAAAGCGTGTAATTTAAAACCGTGTAAAACGAATTATAAAAATATAAAACCTCTCTTTTTCTCTCTTGTTGATTTTTTTGAATAGAGTCAATAGGGTGAATCAAAACAAAAGCATGTAAACTGAAACCGTGTAAAATGGAACATAAAAATATGAAACGTTTTTGATTCCATTGAAGGATTATGTTAAACCGTGTTCGTGTAAATTGAGTACCGTTCAAATTAACGTAATAGTCTCTACTGTATTCTCATTTCAAATCTTGCCATTAATTAGGTTTAGCAATTTCAATTTAATTAATAAACGTAATTAATTTGTGAAATATAGGTTTCAATATCATCGTATATGGAATGTTTATTAAATTAAAATTTTTAATATAAACGTTAATATTCTATTGTTGTAATATTTGTTGATGGTTTTTCAACTTATTAATAAATCAGTAAGTGTTATTTATTTTTTTACTTTTTTTTAAATAAGGTGATGAAATGTTTTCAGTCGAGTTTTTATTGCTATATAGTTCCATCTCTTTCTACTACATTGTTTTATTATACAGGGTGTACAATAGTATTTCATTACGTAGTTGGCTGAGTCTTGATTTATGTAGTGTCGTCGATTGATTCATATTATTGTTATTGGTTAATGCATTTTTTGATTGTCTGAACAAAGTTACGACATTATATGATCAAATCACAGCCAACTAAGAGATGAAATATATTTGTTCACCCTGTATATTTATGTATGTCCATAAAAGACGACACGAGTCTCGTTATAATGAAATATAAGACAATTTCCAATACATTTTTTTTTAATTCATTGTTTGTATTTATTATTATTAATATTATTATTTTTTAAATCAATTGTAACAAATTTAATTTATTAATTTTCTGCAAATAAGCCACAATTTTTAACATTCTTTTTTTAACATTTTTTTACATATTTAGCCCTAAATTTGGTTTCAAATTTAATTTAACGGTAAAATAAAATTTGTTTAAATCAAGGCCTGCTAGATTTTTTAGCGCTTCGCTTNCTTTATTTTATACTCTAGAGCGGGATAAAATATTTTGCGTTTATTCTACGATGGAGAAAAATATTCTCAAAAATTGCAACATTATCGAAAACGCACATTTTCGAGCAACTTCCCCATGAGCCAGGAGGTCAAATTTTGCTAAAATAGTCTCTAGGTGCTCAAGATATATCTCAAATTATTCGTCGAATAATTTTAGTTCAACTGCCTTATACTATCGGTGTCTTTGTCTAACTCATTATGATTTACTCTGGAACATATAAAGGTTATTGTGTTGGATAAAGACGGAGATACAATTTTTATATTCCTGTGTTCTTTTGATTTACATGCATAATCATAAAAGAGGTCTAGTATCCAATTTGTTTCTCATCTGAATGTATAAAATTTCTGCTTTCATAAATATGTAAAACTGACTAAAAGTGGATGATATACCCTTTATTGATCGATACAGCTGAATCAATATTACAATGATAATCTTCATTTTTATTGAATCTATCAATTCGTAGTTGTATCCCGATTTGTTATATCAAGAGAACTCGAATTTCTCTAGAGAACGGTCGAAATTGTAAATAGAAATGGATAAAGGCGGAGGGAAACTGGAAAATTCTCTCTTTTCACATCATAGATACAATAAAGATCGATGTAATGTGACACATAGAGATCTGAAAATGTGTTTGATATAGAGAGGGGAAAATGTTAAAGGCCACTACTACAACAATATCGTTCCCCTTGTATATCTCTCTTCTACTATTCCATAATAAAGTTCGGATATATTGACGGCTGGTTTCTACCTTCACTCTATTGGTGTATAAGTGGCGACTGTATGACTGTGAATAACGCCAGTATGTGGTGCGGTTATTGCGAGATTCCCTCAGTAGTATTAGTCCATCGAAACCGGCATGTAGTTGTAGTTTAGTCATCGATAAATCTGCAATCGAACTATAATAAGAGATCGACAAAAAAGATCTACCTGTGTTGTGCACGTGCGAAATTTCGTTAGCCATAGTGGTTTGTTTATCTTCTCTCCTTTGTCGATTTTTGAGTAGAAATCAAAGGGGTTGAATTGTGGATTTGTTGTCAACGGTTTGAAATTGTGCAAGTGCAATGTGTAATTGTTTTGGGAAATTTTATAAACAAAAATCGGAATAATGAAATATTTTAGTACTGGTCATAAAGAATCATACACGCTGATTGCTCGCAAACGGCATGTCAAGAAATTGTAAGTGAAATTTTCGTTTTCACCAATCCATGCAATATCCTTCTAATTTTTAATAACAATTTCTATTTTTTTCCAACTATTATAAATTTTTGTACAAATAAAAGAAATTAGGTCGAATCAATTGTTAAGTATGACTAATATTATAAATATCTAGAAGAAATGCAAATTTTATTATCAAAAATCTTGTTAGTCTATTAATTTAATGAACAATAACAATTAGAACAAGGAAATATCGATATTTCCAACTAAAAAAAGTAATGATAAAAATTAATAATGTAAATTGTATCACAGTTGTTGCGTGGTCGTTTTTAATCGGTTTTTCTAATATTGTTGCTTTTCCGCTTCTCGTTTTCCCTGCCTCTTCATCTACCGAAATTTCCATTTTTAATTCAAATATTGACATTGATCAAACAAATCTATGAAACAACTCAATTGATATTTGTTTGTCTATTCTATTGGTGATTTTTTACGATTTCCACCATTAATAAATCAATCGAATGATGACCATTTTGGTTTAAATTTTTCGATGTGATGATTTAATTTTAACGATGTAGATTGAAAGATAAACTTTGGTTTTTTTGTGGAATTTATTCATTTTACCGACATTTATGTTGAATTTTGTAAATTGAATCCAATTATATCGACCAAGGAAAGATTTTTAGAGTATAGTCCACCAAATTCGACTTGACTTATATTGACCCCGTTTACATCTAGGATTACTAAGCTAACAACTCAGTGACTAACTATTGTAGATGTAAACCCAGTAGGCAAGTTGACAATAATAGGGTCAATATTTATTTGGGCATGGAGCTTTGTGTGAGAAAAACCATCTAAAAGGATCAATTTTGATCTATTTTAGGAGTTCTAGGCAAGCTAATTTGGGCTTATTATAATGTAATTTTAGTTAAATCATCGTTTATAATAATGCACATTTAGCTGAACCCACCAGATTTCAATTAAAATCGCCTCTATCTGTTGTAAATTCAAAACGTACTTTTTAAATTGAATTCTAACCGTTGATTGACAGTGTTTACACCGTCTATTGATTACTTGTCTTATTGTAAATTTAGTAAATTCTACAAATGGATTTAAATTCCAATCATGGTAGTTCTCCTTTTCAGTACAATTAAAACGGAAACATATCAAAGATTATGTAATTAATATCGATTTAATTCTACCATGTTAACTTTACAACGTATGTTTCTATCTAACTTATATAGAGAATGATAAGGGAAAGTTTCCAGTGAATTGCTTATCTCTCCTCTACCTCTTCTACATTAAATAGATTTTGTCAATAAAGGGGATCAACAACAACGGCTGAAACAAAGATTTATTTATGTAGAAATAAATTACGTCATCGTAAATTTTTGTCAAAATACTCTGCAACCAGTGAAAGTTGAAAATAGCAAGTTTTTCAAACGGATTTTTTTTAGAATTCCTATGACGGCAGTAGTGTTGTTTTTTCGGTAATAAACCGGAAAAATCATTTCCGGTATAAACAACCGCAAGCGGAAAGCCGGAGCTTTGTGGACTGTTTTCCTTTTAATCTCTGCGTATTTTTCTAGTTGCTATCAAAATAAAAATTTATCAGATTTGTTGAAATTCTCTAACAAAACGGACCTTAAATGGTCATCAAGGAAATACTGTTTCATTGGTGAATTACTATCACACTTGAAGATTTTTATCAAAATAAATTATTGGATTATTTCCGGTCGTCTTTCTGTTTACAACAATTATAAATTTAAAAATATTCTAATTGAAAGATGCCTTTTTTTGTTGTCTGTTGCGTTAATCCAATGCAAACAGTAAATTTCAAATCAGATGATGTTTAATTCATGAATCGTCAAGACAATCTGCTCTAATATTGTTGGGATTGAAGGTTTCTTGCGAGTAAAACCAGAAATTTCAATGACCTTTTTCTATTTGGAGAAAGAACAAATTTTTGGGTGTTTTAATAATAAATAAACTAAAAACAAAACAGACATCTTGACATAATAGAATGATAATTTTCGTAATAAATTATTGTATTTCGTTCCCAATTAGTTTAAATTTATGCGATTTAAAACTGTTAAGGTCCTTGATTCTCTTTTATTCAACATTTTTTTCACTCCTATTCGTATTTCAAACTATCCATCATTATATGAATTACAACAACAACAAAAATTTAAAAATAAATTCATTTATTGTCTTTTTTTCGGGTTAATCATAAAACACAACTATAAAGACAACAGTTATACTGTGATGTTGTAATTCTATGCCATCAATTATACGAGAATAAATAAAAAAAATACGACAATAATTTAAGTGAAATCATGACCGAATTAACAGTAACAAGAACAAAAAACCGATCTTGATCGTTATCGTTAATCGATGGTTATTTTTGCTAATTGTGAAATTTCCCTACTATTACAAGGTAAATCTTATTTGTTTCTGTAAATCATAATGAACCGTATTCTCGAAAAATCACCACCTTCATTACGATCTCTATTTATGTAGAATATGAAATTCATTGAATTATCAAACTAACTTTTGAATTTAGTAACTTTACGTAGTTGGTATTATTTAAAATTTCGCGCCTTTTCTATCACCAATGACATTTCTGTTAAATGGAGTCGGACATTTGGCGCGTGAATCGACTATAATAATTGATTTGTTTCCTAATTAACGAAAACAGGTCGATAAGAGGTGGATAAATAATTGAACATACAGCAAAGTAATACATTATTTATAGTTTTTTTTTAATTGATTAATTAAAGTTGATTATTTCGTTAAAATTGTGTTTGTTTCCTGTTCGAAAAGATATCGATCGAGGTTAGATGAATTACCAAATTAAAAATTCGAGGTTATTTTTAAGTAATTTTAGCAAACTTTAAAAATTGCAACAAATACAGATTGAGATTAAAATTGATCTAGAATAGTATAATTTAAATAAATTTCGATATACCTATCTAATGATCTTATATAAGAAACAATAATTACACACCGAACATTCATCTTTTTAACTGACACTTTGACAGTCTTCTTCGTTGTTGTTGCTTTTTCATTTCGGTATTACTTTAATTAATTTGGTATTGTATTTGAATGTGGAGATTTATGCTTTCACCATTCGTTTATGTTAGTTATTTATGCATTTTTATTCTAAATATTTAGAGAAAACGAATTCAATTAGGATTTGATTGGAAAGCTAACTTTTCTCTAACGATCCCTAATTCTATTGTAACATTTTCATTTTATTTGGGGTAAAATTGGTGGTGATTTATCTGAAAATTGTGAATTTGTAACAATGGATTCGAGAAAGTAAGAATAGTGTCGTTGCGATAAAAAATTGACATTTCAATCAACCATGCCAATCCCCATGTCGTCTTAAAGTTGAGCTTCATTTAGAAAACGCAAGATGGCATTTTCTCATATGCCACGTTTACAGTTCCGCTTATAAATTCTTATAGCAACTGCTATTGGCGAGTAATTCGCAAAATATTTTACCGATCTATAGGAGGGTCTTCGGGGATTATTTGAGCAAAATTTGGACTTCATAATTTTCAAAAGTGAAACATACATTCGTACTCTGCTTTTTTTAGTTACTAGAACTAATTCAAATGTAACAGTAAAATTTTAATATCTAAATAAAAAATTAACTACATACCAGACTTTTCCAAAAATTGGTCTTAGCGAAGCTTAAACTGGTATCAAGTTAATTTTTTTGAAATTTTTATATGCCCAGTTTTTTTTTAATTCTGCCATAACTCATCTTCAATATGTCGTGATTTTCAATTTCTTAACGTAACACAAAGATTTCTTGAATTACACAGCACAACCACCTACAATACAATTTAGTAAATGTTGCATCGTCACTGTCGGATTATAGATCATACACACACAACATGACAGATTACATAAGTATTTATTGGAATTGTGTCAAGTGAAATCATTATCAAATCTAAAGGAAATTGTCAGAGGCAATATAAGATTTGAATCGTTTTAGAATTCGTTCCAAACCAACCCTAATATTTGAACAAAAACGGAGATCAAAATCAAACGAAAATCTAGCTCGATTTCAAATTAATGTTGAGAGAAAGTCGAGTTTTTATTTTACTTAAAAACAAGAGAAATACATCAATAATACCAAACAGGAGGTGTAAATCGAAGAACATGTTTTACAACTTACTCGTTTATTGAATACGAGAAATATACAAATCAATTATTGTAGTTTCATTGGTAACCGTGAAAGGTTTCGTTATTTTCCCTTCTATACTCCTACTTGTTTGATTTCATTAAATTTTCCCATCCATGCAATACAGAATGGGGAAAATATTATTATAAAGACATCAATTTAGATGCAGATGGAAGAGTAAAAATATAAAAAAGAATACAATTGTGGTCGAGATATTGCGTCATTAAATTTAATTAACAATAAAAATATGTGTGGAAAAAGTGCTTTGTTGTCCAAAAAACGAGAAAATCGTCTTTTCAACAAAAGAAAACCATCTAAAATCCTCCATTATAGTGAATTTCTAAGTCGATTATGAATATGAAACAGGAAATTTGTTAACTAATTGATCGTGAATAGATTAATTTATTTTAACGGATGCACGTAATATTTGTATGCAAAAAATATCAACCAAACTCCACTACTAATCATGATAATAGCTTTGGAAATGATACACATCCACATCCTTCCTTAATTACTCCAATTATACGTACTTTTAAATAGAATAGAACTTGTAGTTTGTAAGTTACCCAGTTTTTTGTCTATGAATTAGTTTTATTAAAGGTTGGGCTTGCAAATTTGCAAATTAAATTTTTTATGGAAACCCCTCAAGAGACAAATTGAGGGTTTTTTATCAACCCCTCAAGAGGCAAATTTGCAAAAATTAAGCTATTGGGCGGATTAGGAGATTGAAACTCAAAATTGTAGCCTTAACTTTCCTCCATCTATCTGTATTTAATTTTACTGTATTAATTAATGACAGATGTCGGAAAATAGAATTTTGTGAAGAAGAATGAAAAATTGTTTTGCACGGATCTTCATATCACTGTAAATCATCTAATGTCAATTTTACGAAGAGGTCGATTCAATTAGAGCGGTTCTTCACCAATTTCTCAATGAACTACGCGGCTCAAATTTTGGGAAAATCTTCCCTGGGGGCTACCCTATAAATCCTCAAAATATTCTCCAAATCGCCCGGCAGTACGGGCTGCCATAAGACTAGAAATGTTTAGCCGAAAGACCCTGTATAGTGAGAAATTTTAGTTCTCCTGGTTCATAAAAATCTATCATCTCGATATCTTCAGTAATTTTCGAGATATTTTAGATCTACGATTTTAAGGAAGCGGGACTTAATTTATATTAATTTATTATCGTCTAGACTTCCTCTATTATTGTTTTTTTGCATAATAAACTACCCTCTTTTTGTTAAACGGCTCCATCATCTGGACCCGAAATTTGATACTTGTGCGAGTCAAATTAAATTAAACCGACAAGAGAAAAAATTCCCAAATGAAAACCTACTGTCTCTTAATTATAAATGTAATTTTATCGAATTTTCAAGCTGTTGTTTTATAGTGGTTATCATTTAAATAAATTTAGTATTTAAAAATAAAATTCTATTAGATGTGTACGGGTGGGACCCCGTCTGTCGTTGTTGCTCTTATTATTATTCAACAGAGCATTTATCTTGAAATGTTGGAAAATTAATCACATCATATGTTGTGTACTACATAATTCGAGATGACTCATTCATCTGTCGGTTTTAATATAAAACTATAGAAGATTTATTTACCACAACGGAAATGCAATTTCTTCCCCTTCATCTAACAATTGTCCCATTTATTCCATCATTTTCCTTCTTTTAAATGAAATTTTCAACGATTTATTTTATTTTACAGACGACAACATCAAAGTAATACAACATGGCATGGTACTACAATTCCTGGAGCACAACAACAACAACAACAACAAAATATAACAACAACTCCAACAACTCAAATCAAAACAAGTCAAACACCTGATCGCTTAAAAGGCACAACATGCGATCTGTTCGAATTGTTAGAGAAAGCCCAAAGTTCTAGATTAGATGACCAAAGATGTGTGCTACCAGCCTATTTTAATCAGGTAAGTCCAGCAATTTCTGTACAGAATGCAGTAAAACTAGAAGGTCCAGTTAGCAATTAGAAAAATTCTATAAGAGGGTCCGTAGCGATCATTTTAGTAAAATTTGAACCTTACAGCTCATTCGGAAGTTGGCCAAAATGATTCAGAATGAATGACGTGCGAAAAAATGTGGTAAGCATTTTTGTCATTTCGAATCCTTTAGCTCAGCTAGTTTTCAAAAATCTAATCAGCTTTTCGATAAGCTTCAAAGTTCAAATTTTGCTAAAGGAATCCTATAAATCCAGAAAATTATACTTCTACCTCAACTAAAACTAGATTTATGTATAAAGATGAAGGATTGGCCTTTTAATCTAATTAAGCCAAAGATCAAATTGGCAATAAACTTCCCCTTGGTGATATTTAAAACAAATTGGTGCATCATTGGCAATTCTGCTTTGTT
Organism: Hycleus cichorii; assembly: GCA_013841215.1. NCBI lineage: Eukaryota > Metazoa > Arthropoda > Insecta > Coleoptera > Meloidae > Hycleus > Hycleus cichorii. The sequence goes on along the minus strand of JACDRQ010000237.1, from coordinate 5,813 downwards.
AGCATTAGCAATTAATTAATGGGTCTTTTTAATTTAAATTCTCTTTGAATTATTGCTTTTTTTGTTGAATCAAATCTACAAAGCTTAAACAAATTACTACACAAAAATTACTATAAACAGAGAGAAAATGGGGTGGGGTTGTGTTTAATGATAAATTGTTCGTTCAGGGCATTAGATTTAATTTGTTGACTTTCAGTTAAAATTCTCTAGACATTCTTTGAAAGTTAATTTGATTATTTTAAACAGTTAGTTTATCTAACTAATCGATAAATTATTATTTATAAAATAGTAGGTGTTATTAAATTGTGATTATGTATGTAAATTAGATGGAATAGTCGGGAAATTTGTGTTACATGACCATCTGGTTTGATAATTACTTATTTTTAGTGATCTAATTTATTACGAATTATGATCGTTTGAAATCGAAACTGTAGAATGTTCTACAAAATAAACAATATTTATATCTTCCTTTGAAATAAGAGCATATTGCATACAGGGTAAATGCTGAAAAATATTTCAGTTTTCTAAAATTGCAAAATTAGAAATTCCTAAAAAAATATTAGATTACAACTTTCTATACTTTTAACGTCCCATTTTTTGGGTCATCCTGTATAGAGGTGTAGGTATAATTTTGAATAAATTAATCGAAAAGGTTATAAATATTGTGTAATTAATTGTTAATGAAAATTTACACATCTACTATACAATATAAAAATTAATAAGTGTGTTGGTGGAAATTTTCTAATCTAATCTAATTTTAATGCAAACCATATTTTATAATTTTTACTTTTTCTCATACAAATAAAAAATCCTCTATTCTCTCAAATAAAACTTGAATTTAATGGAAATTGAGAAAAAACTTGTAAATATGAAATATTATCGTTGTTAATTTGACTCAAAAATGTCCAAATCGTTCGCCTCTTTACTGATACTTAAATAAGACTAGAATTAGTCTAAAATTGATGACAAAAATTGAAATTTCAGTTAATAAAGCAGCTGAAAATGCTCCAATGCTCGCTTCTAGACGATCGTTATGTTAACATTTTGAACGGTTCACCCTCTCTGATTACACTTTGATGACATACCATTAGGGTGGTCATTCCACGAGTTACACCACTGACATTTCGCTCAACAATTCATAAATTCTCCTATGGAATCTTTAGAGATTTTCACATTTATCACAATACAGTTGACATATTATTTGATTCAACAATCCGAATTTTTATAAAAATGAAAAATGATAACATAAAATTTTATACACAGGAGAGTATATGAAATTTTATTATAAATCAAGATCAAACGTTAATAATTTCAACAACATTCTGACCCTAATTAAATTGTTTATTGATAATAAGAATGAAGACATTGAGACTTGTTGAATTCGATTAAAATCTCCCATATCAAAACAATAGGAACTGTTATATTGAAATGTCATTGGATTTGTTTTTAAAACACCACACACACATGCACATATGTTGCTCTACAATTATGTATGTATACATTATGATTGTTGATAGATGTTGTCATTTTTTATTCCATCATCATGTTTAGATATTTATTATTATTATTTATTTCAATCGCATTCAACGTTATTCAGTTAAAACATTTTTACAGATGTCTACATCTGTATCTACCATAAATAAATAAACGAGAATATTTCGTTGTTGATATTGATTTCGATTTTTCATAACTATACAAAAGAAATTGCAACAATTTAAATAAACCGGAAAGCAATTAATTTATAAATATTTAAACAATATGACTTAATATCTTTTGTAGCATTGAACGACCACCTACAGTCTTATTAAACTACAGTATATTAACAAAGTTTCTTTTTTCTGCCTTCATTTCTGTTGTGCCTTTTTCAAATTCTTATTATTTATTCTTTTCAATCTTATATGTACATCTTACACATAATAGCATTCTAACTATAGGGGGGCGCCTCATTCACGACTCCATTTATACGTTTATCATACCATATAATAAATTAATTATACGTAAACGTAATCAACTTGATTGGTGTTTTATTTTGAAACTACAAGTTCAAAAATTTTCAAAAAATTACAGGAGCTTACGCTTAGTCTAGATGTTAAGTGTGGGAAATTTGAACAAAATCTGGTGTAGTTTTTGAAAGAAAACTGTAAAAAACTCAATTTTTGCTTAATTTTTATTTCAAAAATTCTACCTTCAAATCGATCAACTTTTCGAGTATAATTAATTAATTAATTAAATGATTGATTAATGTTTTATTAGATTAATAATGATTCGAACCATTATCGAATCGTATTGTTTCAACCACAATTTGATTGATTGATATGTTTGGTATTTTAATACCCATGTGGTTATGTAAACATAGGAAATCAAGTGATTAATTAGGTGAATTAACCGTAGTCATTGTTGGTAAAGGTGTGTGACAACATTAAATTCCCCACTCCTATTTTTAATAATAATATTAATATTTGTAGATAATAACAACAATAATAACGTAGGTGGTTGATTTTCTTTTAAATTATGTCAATAATTATCCAAGTTTTTATACACAGTAAGGTCATATTAAAGAATTAGAACAAGAGACAAGCTATCAATTGATCTGATAGCCTTAGGACGTTTTAATATTGTTGGGTAGTTTTTTTTCTAATTGTGTTTAATTTTTGTTGAATTATTTTTCTGCAACAGTAGCCTTATATATCTTATTAAAGTTTATGGGACACCAATATTTTTAATTGAATGTTGCACCAACCTACGTTAAATTCAATTCTATTCCATAACCAAATCAAGTTTCTCGTTTTATTTATTTATTTATTTCTATTTTTATAAGAAGTGATTTTGTTGGAATAGTTCGATTGGTTTCAGTATTGATTTTCTCTTTTCCACTATTTAATTTGAAGAAATTACAAATAACATCGTCAACAACATTATTATTATTTGATAGATGGGTATAGAAAAACCGAAAAGTGAAGATAACAATAGAGAGATAACGGACTAGTAGCTCTGGTAGTATTCTATAGGAAGTAATTATTGTATTTGTTAGAAATTTGATCAAAAATCAATCGTAGGCTGTTAAAGGCTTTGAAAGCTTTTATAATAATGATGCTGATGATGATGTAAGTTTTATATTGTTATTGATTTTTCCCCACTATTTATTGTTACATTTTTATTTAAATAATCAACAATTGTTAGTGAAATGAATCAAAATCGTTCAATTGCTTACAATATTCTAAAATTGTAATTATGAATGCAGTTAAAAATCTATTAACAGTTGAAAAATCATGTAAAAGTAGGAAAAATTGTTAAAAAAAGGTAATTTACTTTGAGACGTCGTCTTAAATTCGGGAATTCAATAAAAAATAAGTTAAACGTGGATAAATTGTGCCCTTTATTCAACTTAACTAACCTGTGAATTTTGCCAAAAATTTGCAAAACTTGAAAGTTTATGTCAAAAATATCTTAATTCCAAACTAAAAAGGCTAAAAATTGAAAATTTGACTGATAATTTATGATACACTTTTCTTAAAGTGCCAAATAAAATTGAAAAATGAATGTTAAGTTGATGATGTGGCATTTTTTAAAGAAATTTGAGAATTTTAAGTGGATTTTAGATGTTTTATTCGTCCAAAACTTAGGGATATAAAATCAATTTTAAATAATGAGAATCTCCTCTAAATCTGAACTATTCTGATGAAATTCCAAATAGTTTGATGAGCTATTCGATCAGTATGTCAAACATTTACAAGACGACTTTTGATGAGTATTTTAGCAAAATTCTAACCGCACGCATTTAGAGGTCGGTCAAAAAACTATTTTCTAACGATGTGGTGAATTTTTGAAGTGAAATATTCACGTACTATGACTCAAAGATCCTCCAACATTGAGTTTTTTTCATATTTCTCCATTTTATTCTGGAAAAGATTGGGTTATTTTATATTTTTATAGAATTCGGTAGAAGAAACGAAAAAAAAAACAATGTTGAAAGGGTCTTTGAAACGTTCTTGGTCGTTTAATTCATTTTGAAACTGGCAATATTGTCCAAAAGGAGCATTTTTGACCTACTCAAGCTACAAGGTTCTAGTTTTATAATAGTTTACAAGAACTCTTTGTAGAGAAAAACGAAAAAAATCAATGCTGAAAGGGTCTTTGAAACGTTCTTACTCGTTTAAATCATTTTGAAATTTTGCAATATAGTCCAAAAGAAGCACTTTTGACCCACATAAGCTACAAGGCTTTAGTTTCATAGTAGTTTACAAGGACTCTCAAATAAATTTTCAAAATATTCTTATATGGCACTGAACGATGTCTCACTGATAGTAGATTTTTACATTTTTCACGTATGAAGGGATTTTTGAAACTTTAGGATACTTAAAAAAAGATGTTTATTTCAAACAATTGGTTTATATCCATTTTTATTCAGTTGATTTCGAAAGTGTAATGTCAAAAATATGCCAATTTTTGCCTTTTTCGTACTTTTTTCTGTTAAATTTGGAAATTTAAAGTCCACCAAAACAATAGGCAGGCCCAATAAAGCTAGCCTAGTTGCGATAAAGGAGTTTAAGCGAAATCATGCTTATTTGACGTTGGTTTTTTAATTTTTTTTCAGAAACTGTACTATAGATTTTCTTCAAATTTTGCTATAAATGAAGCTTAGAGCTAGACTAAGCTATGGTAATTTTTCGAAAATTTTTAAACTTTTAAAGGGACACCCGATATGTTTCTAAAATTGTTGTATTTGAAACCTGGCAATGCTTTAAAGTTTCAATTTTTTAACGTTGCAGACATGAAAATATTCTATTCGTTTAAAAAATAAGTAGAACAAAAATAATTCATTCATTCATTCCCAAAAGTTATGAATATATATGAGCCTTTTATCATCAATTACAACAACAGGAAGTTGTTTTTTTTATTGGTCTTCATTTCGACAAATCAAAAACTCAAATAATTGATAATTATTTAACTAGGACATCAATGATGATAATAAATAATAATAATTTTAAGAATATTCATCGATTAGATACATTTCGCTCTAATATTCAACACTTTTGTTGTATAAATAGATCTTCATTCAAATTTTCAAATAAATCTGATATGCTTCTTGTTTGTTATTATCGTTTATATTAAAAGCTTCAATTATATTGTATTGAATAGGGGAAACGTGCTCATCTCTATAGTTTTCATTATACACGGTTTTTTCTATTTCATCTTCACATTGTCTATTTTTCAATTTTCGCTTCCATAAATATTTAACTAAATATGTTTTTTTCTGTTATACAATTCTCGGATTTCTATTTCAGTACACATCGTTGGTGGTGGTGTTGTGTGAGATTAACCAACTTTTTTTTTTAAATAATACAAATACGGAACATTTCAACGAATATTACGAAAACTCACTAATTAATTTATTTATTCCAAAAGAAAATGAGGAAGAAATATCCTCATTATTATTATTTATTAACTCGAATAATATCAAATGATAATTTAATTTTGTAATACTACACAACTGTCAGAAGTTTTAGAAATTATCGTGTTAATTATCGTATTGTGGGGCTTTCTAGTTTTTCTTTTCAAACAAATCAAAAACATATGTGCCGGAAATAACATGTTTTTCAGCAAGTCTAGAGATTTATCAAAAAATTGCGCCTAAAGTTAGACAACCAGATATACATGCGTTTCGTGTTCGAAAGTTGTGCTTTTGATTGATAGATGGTGTTGTAAGTCACGTTCCTTATAAATTTTCTCAATTTTTGAAAATTTCGATATTTTATCAGCTTATTTGATAACAAATCGATAAATTCGTTTAGCAGTTCGATCTAAAACTATAT
>JACDRQ010000236.1:0-91329 GCA_013841215.1 Hycleus cichorii | reverse complement strand
TTGTTCACAACAGACGAACGGGTTGAATTGTGTGAAAAAATGCGACAATTGGATCGACAACGCGAGAAATCGCTTCAAACCGATGGTAGTCCTGTTGCTCTCTACAATTTTTTCATCCAAATCGTTAAACAACAACTACACGTCGTTCTAACAATGAGTCCGATTGGTGACAGTTTCAGAAATAGAACCCGGAAATTTCCGGCAATCGTGAATTGTTGTACCATCGATTGGTTTCAGGTTTTCGTTTTTGAAAACATGAAAAATTTAATTATTTATAGGAGAATATTTCAGCTTTGGCCGGAAGATGCCCTTCTAGCAGTGGCTAAAAAATATTTGGGCGAAATCGAAATGACTGATAGAGAACGGGATATTTGTATCGATATGTGCCAAATTTTCCACACATCCACCCAGACTTTATCTGAAGAATTCTTGGCAAGATTATCGCGACACACTTATGTCACGCCGACTTCGTATTTAGAGATGATCAACACTTTCAAAACACTTTTGAATAAGAAACGAGAGTAATTTTGTTGATTTGTTACAAATAAGGTTGAATATTTCGATTTTTTAGGGAGGTATTAGAAGGCAAAAGACGGTACGAAATTGGCTTACAACAGCTGGATAGTGCAGAAGAACAAATAACATTAATGCAAGAAACTTTAGAGGCACTACAACCGAAACTGATAGAAGCAAAATCAATCGTTGAAGCAGCTATGACGAAAGTAGAAAAAGAACAAATTGATGCTACAGAATTTGAAAAAATTGTCGTCGCCGATGAAGAAGTAGCAAATCAGCAAGCAGCAGCTGCTCAAGTAATTCGAGATGAATGCGATACTGAATTGGCCAAAGCTTTGCCGGCTTTAAATTCAGCTGTAGCAGCTTTGAATACTTTAACCCCGGCTGATATAACTATTGTAAAATCGATGAAAAATCCTCCGAGAGGTGTTCGACTAGTAATGGAAGCAATTTGTATTCTAAAGGTGTATATTTAAAGTTACTATTATAATATTAAAAACTAGACAAAATTTCGTTAGGACGTCAAACCTGATCGATTACCAAATCCGAGTGGAATAGGAATGATTGAAGACTTTTGGGGGCCATCGAAACGAGTATTGGGCGATATTAAATTCCTTGATAGTCTAATTAATTATGATAAAGACAATATTTCACCGGCTATTATGAAAAAATTAGAAACTGGCATTTTGAATGATGTAAATTTTGATCCGGATAAAGTTAAAGTTGCATCAACAGCCGCTGAAGGTAAGTCCATAAAAATTTATCAAAATTCATATTAAAAATAAACGAATTAAGGCCTATGCAAATGGGTAGTTGCAATTGCCATCTATGATAAAGTAGCAAGGGAGGTTGCACCGAAAAAGGAAGCTTTAGCTGCTGCCGATGAAGAATATCGTACAGCAATGGCCGCTTTAGAAATTAAACAAGCCCAATTGAAAGAGATTCGCGAGAAAGTTGCACAATTGGAGGAGGCTCTAGAAATGGAAAAGAAGAAATTCCAAAAGATTACCGATGAAGTGAATTTATGCACATTGAAACTACAACGTGCTGAAGAATTGATTAGCGGATTAGGTGGCGAGAAGACACGATGGAAGAATGCAGCGAAATCACTAGGCGAACGATATTACATTTTAACAGGTGGGTTAAATAATTTATTGAGATTTTATAATAATATTCAAATATTGTATAGGGGATGTTTTGATCGCATCTGGTGTAATTGCATATTTAGGCCCATTTACTATTCAATTTCGTAGTAGACAGATTGAAGAATGGGTTACAATCTTGATAGGTTTTAAAATTGTATGCAGTAGGGACTTTCAAATGACACAAGCATTGGGCGAACCGATCGAAATTCGAGGTTGGAATATTTTCGGTTTGCCCTCAGATAATTTTAGTATCGATAATGGTATTATTATAAAGTGAGTTGGTATATTTTTTTGTCTATTATTATCGTTAATTTAACCAAACAATACATTTTTTATTGAAGAAATGCTAGACGGTACGCCTTAATGATCGACCCTCAAGGCCAAGCAAATAAATGGATCAAAAATATGGAAAAAGCAAATAGTCTAACCGTAATTAGATTGAATCAACCCGACTATATGAGAGTTTTAGAAAATGCAATACAATTCGGACAACCGGTCGAATTTCGATAGTTTTATTTATTAAATAAAATTTAATGTTGATTTTCAACAATTTCAGATTTTGCTAGAGAATGTTGGCGAGGAATTAGATCCGGTTCTAGAACCTATTCTCAGTCAACAAATTTTCAAACACAGCGGCACGCTTTGTATCAAATTAGGCGATACTATCGTTGAATACAACCCCAATTTCAAGTAAAAACCCCAAAATTTCCACCCACTATTCTAACTATTAACCCATTTAGATTGTACATTACAACAAAATTACGAAATCCGCATTATCTACCTGAAATTGCAGTTAAAGTAACTTTAGTTAATTTCATGATAACAACCGATGGACTTCAGGACCAACTGCTTGGTGTAACTGTAGCGAAAGAACGTCCAGATCTTGAAGCTGAGCGGACTACGCTGATCGTACAAGGAGCTGAAAATAAAAAGTTGAATTTTAGTCTATAAAATTACAGTTGAGTCAATTCTAAAATTGTAGACAATTGAAGGAGCTTGAAAAGAAAATTTTAGAAATTCTAAGTTCCTCCGAGGGCAATATTTTAGAAGATGAGACGGCTGTGCAGGTTTTGAGTTCATCGAAGGCTCTAGCAAATGATATTGCAGCCAAACAGGAAATCTCTGAAATTACTGAACGACAAATAAATACGGCACGTTTGTCGTATGTTCCAATAGCTGTACATTCGACGATTTTATTTTTCACAATCGGTAAATTCGGTGAAATATTTGAAGCAATTCTTGTTAAATAAACTCAAATTGCAGCGGATTTAGCCAATATCGATCCAATGTATCAGTACTCGTTAGAGTGGTTTATGAATCTATTCAAATCGGCTATTGATAATACGGAGAGAGTCGATAATGTTGAACAAAGATTGGAGATTTTAAACGAATATTTCACGTATTCTTTATATGTGAATATATGTCGGAGTTTATTCGAAAAAGATAAATTGTTATTTTCACTTTTATTGACGATAAATTTGTTGAAACATAGAAATTTGATCGATATGACCGAATGGATGTTCCTTCTGACTGGTGGTGTTGGTTTAGACAATCCAAATATTAATCCATCGGATTGGTTAGTGGCAAAATCTTGGGATGAATTGTGTCGTCTCGATGAACTAACGGCTTTTAAAGGAATTAAAGACAATTTTAGCAACAATTTGAAAGAATGGAAACAAATTTTCGATTCAATCGAACCACAGAGTCACAAATTCCCGGAACCGTACGAATCGAAACTGAATCAATTCCAAAAATTGTTAATTCTCCGGTGTATACGTTACGATAAAATTATACCGGCAATTCAAGATTTCGTTGTCGGTCGGTATTCATAATATCAAACTGTCGAATTTGTGTTGAATTATTGTGTTTTTGCAGCGAATATGGGGAAAAAATTCATCGAACCACCACCATTCGATTTGCTTTCATCATTCAACGATTCCCGTTGTGTTGTTCCATTAATTTTCATATTAACACCGGGCACTGATCCGACAACAATTCTATTAAAATTCGCCGATAATCAAGGTTTTGGTGTATCGAATTTATTCGCTTTATCACTAGGACAAGGACAAGGACCTATAGCTGTCAAGTTAATTGATGACGGGGTACGGAAAGGAAATTGGGTAGTTCTCCAGAATTGTCATCTAGCTAAAAGCTTTATGCCAACATTAGAAAGGGTAATTAATTTTATTTCGAATTTTTCCCATTTAAAAACATATCAATTTCGATTTAGATTTGTGAGAATCTATCAACGGATACAACACATCCCGATTTTCGTCTATGGTTAACCTCGTATCCTAGTGAACATTTCCCAATTTCGGTTCTACAGAATAGTGTGAAGATGACGAATGAACCGCCGAAAAACTTAAGAGCCAACATTGTTCGATCGTATTTGAGCGACCCAATATCGAATATTGAATGGTTCGAAAGCTGCAAACAATCGGATGCATTCAAGAAATTGTTGTACAGTTTGTGTTTCTTTCATGCTGTCGTTCAAGAACGACGCAAATTCGGCCCTTTAGGCTGGAATATCCCTTACGAATTTAACGAAACCGATTTACGGATCAGCGTAATGCAATTGATAATGTTTTTGAACGATTATGAGGTGATTTTGCTGTTATTATTAGTAGAAATAATAAAATTTTTGATTATAGGATATCCAATATGAAGCATTACTCTATTTGACCGGTGAATGTAACTATGGTGGTCGGGTGACAGACGATTGGGACCGTCGAACTCTCTCGACAATATTAAAGAAGTTTTATTGTCCAAAACTTGTCGAAACTAAACAATACGCCTTCGATCCCACAGGTATGAAAATTCGTAAAAATTGCAACGAGCAAACTTCGTCTAACAATATAAATCAATTCCCAGGGAAATATCATTGCCCCAATCAGACCGATTATGATGATTTTGTTGAATATACAAAATCATTACCATTAACAACACATCCGGAAGTTTTCGGAATGAATGCTAATGCTGATATTATGAAAGATCAACAAGAAATTGATATTCTATTGAGCGCGATTCTTCTCACACAGGTAAGTAGACTTATCCTAAAAGTCATCAAAAGTAGTCTATCATAGTTAAAATTTAATATTTTTAACACTTGCTTGTCTCTAGGATCGAACGGTAAGTATTAGCAATTTAGTTTTAATCTTGAATCTACTTCTATTTCTTGACTATTATGCTTCATTATTTAGGATCGATTACAATTATCGGTAAGTAGTGCGGTTTTTTATTGGGCAATAAAATTAAATTTTCCATATTTTCATTAGAAACTTATAAAGGAAACGGTGAGATTATAAATTGCAATTGCACCAATTTATTGTGTAAATTTCCAAATAGGATACTGCAGCTGGTAGCGGTTCTGCAAAATCGTCTGATACTACAGTATTGGAAATAGCGAAAGATATTCTACAACGACTTCCTCCCAATTTCAACAACGATGCTGCATTAGAAAAATATCCAACATCCTATATGCAAAGTATGAATACAGTTCTCGTACAGGAGATGAATCGTTTCAATAATTTATTAAACGAAATCCGCAATAGTTTAATTAACATTCAGAAAGCTATCAAAGGTCTAATTGTAATGTCGGTTGATTTGGAAAAGCTCTACAATAGTATGCTAACCGGAAAAATCCCTGCATCGTGGCAACGTAAATCATACCCGAGCTTGAAACCGTTAGGGAGTTATGTTTTGGATTTTTTACAACGTTTATCTTTCCTACAGGTATTTTATCGTAAGTTTCATGATTAAAATAAAATTATTGTGTGTAGAAATGGTTCGATGATGGTCCACCGACAACATTCTGGATATCTGGTTTCTTTTTCACACAAGCTTTCCTAACCGGAGCCCAACAGAATTACGCTCGGAAATACCGCATCCCTATCGATTTGCTTACATTTGATTATGAAGTCTGTTGATTCTAAATCGGTTGTTTACTTTTTATTTATTCAACCGAAAAATTGTAGGTTCTAGACACAGCAGATATCACCGACCCGCCAGATGATGGTGTTGTCGTGTACGGCCTATTCCTTGACGGTGCCCGTTGGAATTATGATACAATGACCTTAGATGAATCATTACCGAAGGTTCTATACGATATTGTTCCATTCGTGAGAGATTGCCGTTGATCTTTTGTACGGGTAGAGTGCGATAAAATTGTGCTTTTTATAGATATGGTTGAAGCCATTGAAAAGAATCGATGTGGTACAAAGAGTGACTTACACATGTCCTGTTTATAAGACATCAGAAAGGCGTGGTGTGTTGTCAACAACAGGACACTCCACTAACTTTGTCATCGCTATGACGCTACCGATACAAGAATGGAAGCCACCAGAGCATTGGATAATGCGTGGTGTTGCTATGCTGTGCCAGTTATCACAATGATTCAATCAAAATTTCGCGATAATTCTATTATATTTTTTACATTTTAATTGTATTTAAAAAGTATTATTGCTATGTGTTTCTTGCTTTTATATAAGCTCTTGTGTAAGCGTTTTTCCAATGGATTATCTTTTATTATGTCATTGTAAACAGCTACCAGAGTTTTGCCCTATTTTCGAATAATTTCCAAGGATGTCGCATATTCGAATGGGAATCGAATTTTTAATTTACCCACTAAACGATCACTTTTATCTCCCAGAACCGTCCGATAAGTATCGTTACCAGAAAATTAATCCTGTGTCGGCTGGAGACTACCAAAGAAAACGCCTCGTAACGACCAAAGAATGACCTCTCACCCCCCTTTTCTATGTTGTATAATATGTGTAAAGGAAGCTTGTGCTGTTATTTCGGGGGTTGATGCAATTTTTTGGAGACGACGGTCGCCAACAACACCACCACCACCATTGCCACCACTACAACATCCCCTTTATGCCTGTTGGCAGTGCACAAAGATAAAGAGAGTGAGAAAGAGGGAATGAGATAAAGAGGCATGGAGAAGAGGATTCCCTCAACTGCCGCCACCAGATCAATATCTAGAACCGGGTGGCTGGGGTTTGTTTCTATAGCAACCAGCTGCTGCGAGACAGTGTGCCGCCCACGCCCGGGCATCGGCCACGCCCTCTAGCGGAGCTTTTCCGCAATCACAAACCTATGTCTATGTGTGTGTGTGTGTATTCCCATCCACCCCTCTCTTCATACAGTCTATCTCAGTCTCACTTTCAGGACTATAAGTTGTCCTGTTTAATCGTTTTCCGAGTTGTCGTTCAGAAATTAATTACTACCACACTAACAAAATTTGTGTTTCATTCTATTTGCGGCGAAAAAAAGACGATGGTAATTTTTTCCAATTTGAAATGTAATTGAGCAGTGTTTGAGAATAGTGGCAATATGACTTTTTGATAAACAAATCATGGTGATTTCAATGCTACACTTTAAATAGTTGGAAATTATTCTCCCATTAGTAATTGGAATGCTTTACAACGATTGGAAAATCGATTCATCTTAAAAATAGAGGAGCTGCATTCAATGTTTCATTTTAATCTTGCTATATTTCAGCTGATGAAAGCTATTTGTTATAATCGTGCTTTTGAATCATGTCACAAGGAACGTCTCTTACAAATGTTACCTTATTTATCAAGTTTCTAGAGAAAGTCTATTTTTTCCTTTTGTTTTCGCAAGTTTCTCACACTAAATTATAAATAGTCTCGTTCAAAATGAGAATAAACGAAAATTACAAATCTGCGGTCGATTCGTACCTTACGTTGTTTTCTTTTTGTTCCTGTCAAGAAAACTCCACTTTTTCCACAGTTTCTTTTAGAAAACTTTATAAAATAACTAACCATTAACGGCGTTCAAAGTATCCTTTCAACAATAATGAACGAGCTTAGTTGTTTTTTCTCGCCATATTTTCCACTGCTTTGTAAAGTTTTGCAAAATAATGTTGCTATTTTATTTGGTTATTTTCCATTTGTAAGTCTTACCTCCTCAATTTTATTAAAAATGTCCCTAAATAGAATCTCCCATTGTATACAATTGTTGGAGCTGTGCGGTAATGAAATTTTATTGTGGAGGATTTCAGGAATTTCTACAATGTTTCAATTAACGTTAAGATGCTCCTTAAAGGACCAAAAACAATTTCGAACATCACAACTATCCGTTGTTGTTTATTAAATTTTGATAAACTTTTCTAATAAATATTTCATTATAAATGTCATTCCTTGTTTCGACTCAATATGTAAAACCGTTCCCCGTTCTTCTACCTAACCGCGTCTCGAATGATTGATCGCCTTTGGGAAGCTAATTTAACAGGAGCACCCATTGCCGCAACACAAGAAATTAGGGCCCGCATAAGTGGTGATAAATTCCTCTACTAGGAGTCTTCGTCATCGTAACTACATAAATTCAACTGACAATGAACCGTTACGCAATCTTAACGATGTGTACGTTGTTTCGTTTAATAGTTCCTAATGATGCCATCGACATCAACAGATTTGTGGCGCTTCTAGAAACAAGAAGCTCGTATCGATATCGAGATGAAGTCGGTCGAAAAAATACAGCCCGGCGATAAAAAGATCGACAGTTGGTTGGTTTATGGGGAGCGTTTATTAAATCCCTGAAAGAGGCTCAATTTTGTTGCCCTAATGGTTCGCTGTTGATTCGACATCAAAGCGGTTCTGTTGAATTTATTTACTGTCAATATTTTCTTAGGCTTGCCGCAAATCTTGCAATCGTCCCTGTGTTGGTTGTAACGTTGACGATGTTCATTTCCTATCATCATTTTGTTCGATCTCGCAACTAATAAAAGTGCACACGTTTGATCTTACGTTAGCAATATCTCCCTGGAGAAATTCTGGAAATTTAAAATACCTAAATTTATGGCATGCATTATTAATGAAAGTGAAACGATCCGTCTTTTGCTTTAAAGAGTTTCCTGTTCATTTTTCTTTTATTACATCGGTTGCAATACGAACGAAATTATTTGTAATAGGCAAACAAATTGGACCGATTCAAGATTATAAATTTGAAACTAACGGTCCATTTTATCTTTCTACAGTAGCGCTTCATAAGACATTATAAAAATAATAATAATAATAATTAATGGCACTTCATTAATTAGCCCAGTTTTTCTCTTGTTTCCTCTTATTCCGGACTGACTGTGACTTATTAATTCCATACTGCCACAACTGCCATTTACCATGATAAAAAAATATCACCAACCATAATTCTTTGTCTTTGTTCGGTTTCAAGCTGTTTTTTTCCTTCTCTCCCGCTTCATATACTGTCTTGTTCTTTTCTTTAATTTTGATCGTTGCTTTAATTTAGCCAAGCCGGCAGCTTTGGGACGTGTCGTGTGCAAACATCGTTAAGTCTGTAAAAATTCTTTAGAATTTCGTTGATCCCATTAAACGTTATAAGAAGCACCGGAAGTCGGCATTATGTAACTAACGTCTTAACCTAATACCTCTATGCGGTTGCTAGGGTTACGGCGCGAGATCGATGTTTTACATTCAGCCGCCCCGCAACACGCCGCAACTTGAAAACGCCCCACAATTTCGACTGGATGCTGCGTGATGGTTGTAATGGGAGGCGGCAACAGTTCACCATCTAACTACTGCCAAACACTTATACCGGGCAGGTGAGTATTTTTTGAATAAACACTCCTAGGAACTATTGACATGCACTTTAAACTGTCTGAGCGCCGGTTAGACTGCAAATTAAATAGTTTGATGGGGAAAAATTCAGGCTTTCGATTGCTGTTCCCACTTCTATGGGGGACTTGTTGATTTATTTCCAACTGAAAAAGAAAAACACGAATTGAAACTGTTTTAATTAACTGAATCTACTTAAAATCAACACTGTAATCTGCCAATTTATAATCCACTGTTTGTGTACTTTCTGATTTGCATTTCAAGAGTTGCGTTTAAACAATAGGAAAAAACAACCACAAAAAACTATACAAAAATTGATGGACGTTTTGTTCATTTCGTTCAATCTCCTTTGTTCTGCAGCTTAACGGACAGGCAAAATTGGAACATTTGGCGGATATTGCTAGATTTCGTGTTTTTTATGACTGAGCAACACATGAATTTCGTTTAGATTCAGCATATTATATCACAATTTTTTCAGCGATATCAACAGAATTCAATTAAAATCCGTTTCATTCAGTCCCTGTTGGGATGCATAGGGTGCTAATTATTAGTTCAGATCAAAGGCTCTATTATGCAGAATGCCTCATGAATAACTCACTGCGATTCATTTAGAAAATGCATTGAGAGATCACTTATTGTCTCCCAGTACATCCGTTCAGCGACGACAAAGTTTGCAATCTCTCAATTTAGAATGTTCACCACAGCTTTAATGATTTCTGAGTAGTAGAATTCTCTAAAAATTATCTGTTTTGTGTCCGGATTCTTTCAATAGTAGTTCGCTTGAAAGCAAACAATAATAGTAAAAAATATACGGCTCGATATATATTTTTATATAACAAATGTCGCCAACTAAAGGAGATAAATGAGATGCAGACACAAGGCTAAAAACATCCATTACTCTTGCTTTAGAACTGAATATCCCTTATTTGTCTTTCAAGTGGTCATAATGGCTATCCTCAACGAAACATCCTTAGTTGAATTACAAAATTTTGGCTTTATCTGTCTAACTAATCGATGATTTTTCCCTATAATAACGTCTACAACACTTGCTAAAACCCCAACTATCCTACAATAGTGGCAGCAAATTGATTCTTCCCTCTTCTAGTCTTGCATCACCAATATGGTAACGTCTGTTGGCAACTTCCTACAACACATTAAATAATGAAACTTACTCGGGTAACAAGTAATTTTACAAGGATTTTACTTAATTGAAGTTACCCACAAGTTGCCAAATGGTATTATTCAATTAGCTGATGGGAGATTTTATCGAGTTCATGTGAATTGTTTTTATCAATTCATAGTTGTGAATAGGAAATTATCCAAGCCGGAACAAATTCAAGAAGGTTATTATTTTTTTGATTGTTTGTTGTATCAAGTTTTTAATCATTAAACGTCCAAACTGTTGAGATATTTTATCATCTCTGACAACATTGAGATAAATTATAAGGCAGAAGTTGAAACATGAAGATAAATTGCAGGACTTGATAAAAATTTGTAAATAATTGTGTTTTGTGTTGTGTTAAAGAAAATAATAAGGGCGAGTTATTTAACAATAAGGATGAGGATACAGGAGTTGTCACCACGCCTCGCAGCCAACCCTTATCGAGGATTACATCCGACAAAAATGACGTAATCTCGTTCTACAAGAGTTGCCCTTGAACCCTCTGGAAATCTATCAACATTCCTGGAATTCTCCTCTTACATTATTGCGTTCCTCTCGATTTACACAACATTTATCCTATAGTTATGTACTAACAGGTAAACATTACCCAATAATTCTCGTCTCTTATGTTTCACTTAAACGTACAATGGATAGTAATTTGATTCATTTCAAATTAATTTCGTCATTGTGTCCATGAAACAATCAACAATTCTAGAAATACATTCTGATCTTGTTCACTATTATTATCAGATTCGTATTTCTTTGCTTCTATTGATGTGTATGTTTAGTTAGAGGACAAGTGGGTAGCTTGACGCAATCATACGATACTGGTAGATCGTAATTCATCGAAATAAGGACACGCGTTTTCCGTTAAACTTTCCCTATAAAAACGCGAATAAAAACGTAATTTGTAAAAGTTTTAATAGAACGAAATCCTCGGGGGGATTTGATGAAATTTTAATGAATGTAAAATTAGAATGCCGAAGAAAAAGCAAAATAAATAATTAGAAGAATGAAAATGTATCTTATTATTATTAATTCGCTTTTAACAACATTACGATTGAATAGATTTCAATTATACAACTGTACAATTGATTGAAACCAAGAATTTTATTGGAGGGATTTATTTTCTCGCAATTATAATTCTATCGTTTCAAACAATAAAAATTTAGTGAAAATGTGAAGTGCACGAATAAAGTTTGAACTTTATCGAAATGGACCTATGGGAAATTACGTTTACAATGATCAAACCAGAATTGTCGAAATTCTTTGTTCTTTTGATACGGTAGAACGATCGACTCGACTTTTATTCGGTTGTAAAATATTCACGATCTTACTTGCACACCATAAAAATATGTTACAATTATTGAACTCTTATAAAGTTGATTAAATTTTTTATAAGTCTTAATTATTAATTTAGGAGTCAATAATGAAATACGACCTAAGAAAATTTCTGTCATTCCGCGCAACTGATCGGAATTTTAATAAAACTGAAACCTTTCAGTCTTAATCAATTTTAAGGTTTATCTCAACCACTATCACAAGAAGTAATCTTTTAAATTCTTGCTAATATTTGAATTTATTAGAATTTTTGCTGGAAGCTACGGTGCAGTTTTGGTGGAGGCGCCGGGCAAATGTTGAAACGCTCGGAATTTTACAAGTTTTAAAATATTTTCAGAGGAACTAATAGAGCAGAAAAGGTGATGAATTATCTCAATTATTATCACGATTGTCATCTTTTACAATCTTGCTAATATTTGGAATAATTCGAACTTATTACAAGAACATTTAGGAAGGTGCAATTATGGTGGAGGCGCCGGGCAAGTGTTTATCGTTGTAGAACTTTTGGAATATTTTCAATTGAAAAACTATTTGATCAATTGAAAGAGAGCAGAAAAAGTTATTAAACTTATATTTGAAAAATTATCAGAAATCTGCATTATAATAGGC
The DNA here is from genome assembly GCA_013841215.1 of Hycleus cichorii. Lineage (NCBI taxonomy): Eukaryota > Metazoa > Arthropoda > Insecta > Coleoptera > Meloidae > Hycleus > Hycleus cichorii. The sequence goes on along the minus strand of JACDRQ010000236.1, from coordinate 78,958 downwards.
GACAATTTCAAGCTTAACTTTTGATAAGTTGTGGAAATCTTCGAAATAGACGAGTTGGGATTTATTCGTTCAATTATTTTGCAGTAGTTTATTTGGGAAATTATCCGATCCACTGGTAATTTCGCATTTCGGCCGGTTTTCCGGATAAACAGACGCTGAGGCAGTTTTCTTATTGTCCCCGCTGTCGACAAGTCGGTAAACAAAAGTCCCAACTATTTACAACGTCCACAAAATAATCGTTAAAAGTTTTGTGGACAAATTCAATAATTCAATTGTAAATCTATAAAACTAATGGAACGAGGAAATTGAAATCAATATTAAATCCCCAAAGGGACAGTTATGTCTCTCTCCTTATGTATTTTTATGTCGATACTTTTTAAAATACCGTTGAAAATCGAAATTGTATTTACAGACTCTAATATATAGAAATCCATTAGATTAAACATGCAAATCTAATAAACGCTCCTTATTTGTAATAGCGATAGTGGCGATGGGGATGAGATCATATTCTTCTCATTTGAATGGGGGTGTTTTGAAGGGTTTTATAATACTGTCGGTGACGGCAATGTCAGCATCAAGGCCATGTCTGTCTGGCTGAAGGCTGATGAGTACCCTTCAAGCATTCTGCTCCCTACGGGTATTATGTGGAGAGAAGTGAACGCGTCATGCTTCATCACTAAACTGTATAGTCGTTTTAATCATACCACCACCCTAACTATCTTCAATTTTTAAGCTTCACCCCCGTATAATAACAGTGTTATTTTGGTCGGAATTTGTGACTTATTATCCTAAACGAATAATTTAGAATTCTGTAAATGATCGAGAATTGTGTTTATTGACGATCTTCCAAGTCGGCTGTCATAAAATATCCCTTGTGGGAAGAAATTGTCGGGCATCGAATGAAATGCTCTGCATTGATGGGCGATATAAAACAACCCGAATTATTGCTTCTCTAAATATTTATAGACTTGTTGTAATTTAATTAAAATTGTCGTAAAAGAAGTCTTGAAAATAAGCCCATCCCAGTTCGATATTTGTATGGATGTATGTACATATATTTATTGTATTATATAGATACGTATGTATGTGTGAGTGTGAACGGAAAGCTCTGGGAAACCGGCACACGTTCCCTGGGAAATGATGAAAGGCTCAGCAGCAGGACCGTTTATCGATCGTGTAACTATGGCAACCGGGCTCCTCACCACTCGCAGATTTCAACCGGCGACCGACTGATGGACCCAGCGCCGCTCTAGCGCATAATGGATACTTTATTGTAAATAAAATTACATCATTCCAGCTATAGAAATAATCGAAAAAATCTAAAATATTATTTTTACAATAACGGTTTAGAAATTATTATTGTAAAATGTATTATCACCGATACAATAGACATGGTGTGGAAATTGTCGAGTCGAGAAAATTGGGTTTCATCTAACGTCAACGAGAGAATCGAACGCTATTTCCGCTACAACTGATGGAAATTGACGAACGAAAATAATTCCACAGATCTCGCAGTTTTTAAAAATATAACTGTAGAAAAATCGATTTGCACTACATTTTTTATAATTTGTTCCACTAGAACGGCCAACAATAGCGACAAAGATGATAAGACAAGAATTTCCCGATATCGAGGAGAGAAATTCAAGCCTTCCGATTTGTGAACCGGTAATTGGGCCTATTCTAGTGGAATCTTTCCAATTTCGCTCCCGATCCATATTATTCCAAACAAACCTGAAAATAAATGTCGATTTGAAAGTGGAAACTTGGTACGCCAGTGTGTACTACAAGTGCAATGTCGCGTCTATCTTTAATCAAACACCCTATTTAAAATATGAAGGGTGAATTGGGGGATAAAACATGCACCCTATTCAACTTACCCCAGCGAACAATACAAGACAAGGACCCTCTAGTTTTTGTGCAATGCACATTTAGGGACATATTGATATATCCACACATTTCTATAATAACTTTTACAATACAATCACAGAACACAGACGCACAGGATTTTCGTATTCAATCAATTATTAGACTAACATTAAAGCAAATTACAAGAGTTGGTGTTGATTCTATTGTCGTTGGACGAACGTTGAGAAAAGTCTGCTCTTGGCATTCACCGCGTGCCTTATGATTTTCTAAATTTGGACATACAGGCCAACAGTGAACACTAGGAGAACGACAAATTCCGACGGAATCGACCATAATTAGGGAAAGTAATCCAATTTGTACTGGGCGTCGGGACTCATCCTGGAAAAATTAATTTGAAACGTTCATATACATGCATTTCTCTATTCTAGAATGTCTACAATAATGATAATAAACTTGGAGACTATACAGGCTTGAAATTTATAAATTTGAATCACGCAATATTTACGAATATACACGATAATTAGTGTTAATTTAATAGAACAAAACAAAAAATTTAATTAGTTGCACGATTAAATTCGAGGCGGTTGAGTTGAAGAAAAATTCGTTAAAAGCAGTAAAAATCGACATTCCGATACCGGGAATCGAACCCGAGCCTCCTGGGTGAAAGCCAGGTATCCTAGCCACTAGACCATATCGGACTATAAAAGATTCTCCCCTCTGAGCTTTCACCAGTGGTTTAAATTTGCACAATAATTAATAAAAATTAATACCAAATAATGTTTAAAATACCGCTAACGAATTTGAGGTTGGCTAGAATTGGTAAAAAAGCAAAAATAGAAGGAATTTCGCTACAAAAACAGGATTCCGATACCGGGAATCGAACCCGAGCCTCCTGGGTGAAAGCCAGGTATCCTAGCCACTAGACCATATCGGATTGTAAAATATTAGTATTATTAATTGTATAAACGCTACCAATTCTCATCGATTATTTTGGAAAAAATACGCTAATTTTTGATTTGTATAAGTTTAAAATAATGGTGGAGGCAATAAAAGTAACGTTCCGATACCGGGAATCGAACCCGAGCCTCCTGGGTGAGAGCCAGGTATCCTAGCCACTAGACCATATCGGATCTTACAAACGCTTCCTGCAACCCTCCTGAAACATCCCGTACACGTTAGAAAACTAGAAAATTTCAAATTTATCAGCGATAAATGAGATAACAACCATCTGTGTACGGTTGTATATCGCGTAGTTGTGAATTTGATGGATTTCCCCCTTTTTTATTAACGTCAGTTCCAACACTGTTATTTACATAATCTAAAATGTATAGAAAAGAGGAACGATCGTAGACGTAGTTCATTATCAGCTGTTGCGACACGTGACTATAGCGTGCACGTTGTGACGTCATCGCGCCGCGACGGCCCCCATGTCGACGTGCCGGTGTCGGTTTCCCCATTGTGGTCGATATAGACAAACTAACACATAACTCGTCCAAAATATTTACATACAACTAATTATGTTTATTTATTAATTTTCTAACATATAAAAGCTACAATAATGATATTATCATAAAATATCAGCTAGTTCAAAGTTTAATTAATATAAAATCTAAATTACGAGATTTATAATGGATTTTTATTAGAAATTGATTGATAGTCTAATAATTACAACAAAAAACGATTAGCATTATATAACGTTAAGTTGTTTGCAATTTTAAAATCAATACTACATAAATTAAGGGTGTTATTATAATCAAGTGTTTCCAAGCAACCAACAATCGCTATTGCTTCCATTATTACGAAAATTTTTAAACAATTTCGCCAAAAACCGAACGGAATCATTGTAGCGTAATCGGAGATAACCCCCGGCGACACGTGCCAATTTTTTTCGTCGACTATTTCACCCCTTCGAACGGCAGACATGAACTGTGATTTGGCACGGCGGATTTTAAATTTAAATCAATTCGATGTTGGTGCATTCGATGGTAATATTCAGGTAATTCACCTATCGATTCGTAAATTATAGATTTGTCTAGTGACGCACAATTTCTATAAGGGGGCTTTTCGATATGTGGACGTGTTTATTAAAACGTACAAAACACAATTAAAACAACAGTAGTGGAAATACAATGAATAATATTGGAGAAACGCAGAAACATTAGTGTTACGTTTATCTAATAATATAATCCATGATTAGTATCTAGAGTTAAATATTCTACATGCAAGCACATGATTTCTTCTATTTATAAAAATAAATCGATATATCGATAATCTAAATAAATTTATGGGGGAATTAATGGTGATTTGGCGACAATAATAGGGGGAAATTGACGAAATCATTGATAATTTTAGTGAATTGATAGTTGTTTTTCTCTATTTATTGTCTTGTTTACATTATCCTGTGACAGGATGTAAATAATGATTGTTGGGGAAGTCCTTTAAAAAAAATATACGATCCAACCGCACAACTGAAGCCGCAATAAAACTGATCTTCAAGTGAGAATAATCGATTAATTATGATTAATTATTGTCGAAAAACCACGCCCACCGTCTATCGAACGTCGATTGAACTAATCGAGAAGAATCGCCGATATCGACACTATTGACGATCAATTTTCGTTAGAAAACGACAAAGAGAATTCAAATTGGGACTAATTATCGGTTTGAATGATGTCACGACAACATTAACAACTACCCTTTGAAACGATACGTCGACGTGTACGCAACAGAAGCCATAAAAGAGAGCTTTCGCTGTTGTTGTTGTTAACTAGAAAGTTGGGTAAACTTATTAAATCCACGAATACACACACAATGGGCGAGAATTTTTAGTGTTTCTGGAAAAGAACAAATATAGGTTTGATTATTTTACACAAATGATTGTATAAATAATGCAGATAACATAAAAGTAGTTCCGTACCTATCACATTAGGATCGATTTAATAACAGTACAAACTCTCTTTTCTTAACCGCTAACCGCATGCGGTAATCGATAAACCGGAGTTTTCTTGCTTCTTATAAAACCACGTGATTGCTGATTGATACACATAACCTAAACTTTGCTACAAGACACACAAATTAGCCCCAAACTATCCTCCAACAGGACCGGATCAAAGCCCGAATGTTCCGGAAATAGATCGAAGGATTTGAAGTTTTTCCGAGAAACGAAACAACTGGAATCGAAATTTGGTAGAGTGCTAACTCCTGCACCGGCTTATCTAGGGACATGTTCATTTAGGGATGCTTATCTTATCATTTATCATCGGTAATCGATGTTGAAATTCCCCGATTACCCGAAAATTACCACAATTTAACAATAAATTCGAATAGTAGCCGTTGGAAATTTCGTTAAAATTCCCCAAATTTTTCCCGGAAAAAAACCAATTTCGACCACTAGAATTCATGGTTTTATCAAATCAAATTGCCCCTTTAATTCTCTCATTATTGTTATTATCATTATTGCCATTATCATTAGATTGGGTACGCGTACATCACCACCCCCACAATCACCAAAAACTATGAAAGGTTATATAATAATAATGACTTACCCTGGTGTAAAGTAGCCCAAAACCTGTCAGACATGCACGCTAGACCTGTAGACGCCAGTCAGTCTACTCACTATCTGTGCCGTCGCGGCGGGCGTCATGTCGTTCTCCACCCCATGCGCAAGCTTTTCACCCCTTTTCCACCCCTACTCCATCCCCACTGCAATCATCATACCCTCATACAGTTGACGATTCGCTATTGGACGCGTGTATTTTGTTTTGCGAGAAATTTGGCAACTATACGTATTACTATACTGTAATACTACCACCGAAACTTGTATTTTAATCCTATTAACCATACATACATGATGTCTAAGGCCAGGCCGGCTTCCTGACGATAATTCGATCGAAAATAACGAAATTTTGATAAGAAAACACCGAACACAACTCGGTTTTTCGCATATTTAGCGGCCTACGATAAGCAAACCGACCACTTGTACTTACCACAATCGATTGAAATTCGAAAATTTTTGATAACAAAATTGTTTGGGACATTTCGAAAAGTCACAAAAATTTTAAAATTCGATTTTTTGTACAAAGGGTGAGTCACCGGTGTAATTAGGGAACTGTTCTTTGTTGGAGTGTCGGGAAACTGTGGTAGTTTGGCTCTTAACAGGGGTGGGTTTGTATTTGCCCCCAGCATATGCGTTCATCGATTGATTTACAACGCATGCGCCCAATTTTTGTTAGCGGGAATTCAAAATAAAACCAAATAATCCCTGAAATTCCTCTATCAAATAAAATAATAAGAATAATGGTAATAACAACAGAAAAAACTGTAAATTCTCAGTAAATTGAAAACGGTTTGAAATTTCGCTGGTGGATTTTTCCAACCGTTCACATATTTGTTGGAAAACAAATGGGAAAAATTACCAACCCCCAAATACTCACACATACATGGTGGTGGTGGAAATAATGCTAGTTAATTTGGGATCGGTCATCTATCACGAACAGTTGCTGAATTGCGATTAAGCAACGAAAAAGCTTCCGAAAGCATCAAATTGGATTTCTCTTGACCATTGAAGCTTTCGATTTCCTCCTCTTACTGTTGGAGTAATTCTTTATTTCTCCGTCTTGACTTTTTTCACTTGCCTTCATTTCTACGTCTAATAATGAATCAATCAATGTCGACGAACAGAGGAAATCTCAACGAAAATATTAAATTGTAATCGCTTATTGAGAAGAATTATGATAATATCTGGCAAACGAAGAGGAGTCGCCAAAATTATTTGTATTCACATGTGGTTGTATTTACGCGTGGCAGTTTTTATTGGTCATTGGAGGCATGAAGCTGGACTTGGTAAAGCTCGAAAGCTCTCGTTCTCTCATCCTCCGCCCGCTGTACATGTATTTGTATACTGAAATATATATGTGAATTTTATATAAGTGTATATAATGGTAACCTTGATCGCTGCTCCAGGGGTTACATATATACATCCCTCCGCCCTATCTATGTATAGTTTTCTTTGTCGTTTTATCACAATTTCCCGTTTGTATAGAAGAGCAGAAGAGAACATCCCGACTGGTTGCTATGGGCAACTCACCCCTATTCCCGACAACTTCCTCCCGCATACAAAAATGGGGGAGAATTGTGGAGGAGGAACAAGGATAGTATCTGTGAAAAATTTGATCATTTTTGTCTCGTTAACAAAGAATATAAATTCAACATCTACAAGCTTTATTAATGACTAATAATCGTATTTGCCTCCTTTTCGGGGGGTGAAAAATCAATAAATGCTCCAAAAATTCTATCTTTTGTTTGTCTTGTCTTTTAATCTATTGGGAATCTTTATTGGATTCTAATCCAATGGGATTTTCCTCCAGAATTTTCAACAATGCAACATTTTGCCGGGTTTTGCAAGTTTTCCGAGCACCCATCAATATATTGATGGATATATAACGATAACGTTACAAACATTTGTTTCAATATAGCTATTTTATATAGATTTACCATTGGAATATATCTTATTTATAGTCGTTGGAGATTCTCAAAAATCCATTTCCACACTTTCTATTCTTTTAAAATTCCCGATATTTCATTGTGTAGTGAAATTGCAACGTCTTGTTGCAAAATAAACACTCAATGAGCTCCTAGAGGAGAATAGCGAATGCAATAAAATCGTTTACGATCTACATTGAATTGGCAAGTTAAAGCTCTCTCGAAATTTTACATCTTCATCTTACATACCGAATAAACAAAACAAAGTAGAATAATCTAAATAGAAAAGTCTGTAAATTTGCATTTTTGGCCATCTGTGAAAATAAATGGGAAATAGAGGAAAAAATCACTCAACATTTGTAAGTATAAATGCTTAACACGTACGTTATTACAACTCGAGCTTTCGTAGGAGAGAAACCAAAGGAACGTAAGAAAATAAAAATAAGTTGACACTTTGAAATGTCGGAATTTCTTATTATTCCCAAGCAGAACAACAGAATACGGATGTGATGTTTATATGAAGAATAATGTGTAGCCTCCATCAAAAACAAAAAAAAAAAAACTCTAGCACTATTTTATTAAAATTACAAGTCTACTCTTAAATATAACGATACTAGAACGTTGGTAATTTCCTACGTTAGTTCCGATTACTTTATAGTATTTCGTGTAGTAACAGCACATAGAAGCGCGAGTAAAAAAGTTTTTTGGAAAATAGCATTTCCGGAGATACAACTTTTTACCAGTTGTTAACACTTATAGTAAAGCCCGAAATTTGTTAGAATTGTGACTTCAATTTTTACAATTTTTCAACTTTTACAAAGCGTGCACTGAGTTGTTTTTATTTAAAAAAAAACAAGAAATAGAAACGCGAGTTACTAGATCAAAATGAGCTACCAACGTTGTATTTAGCTTTTAAAGCTTTTATTGGAGAAACATTAACAGTTTAACAAATTTCTATATTGAAGCGAAACTCCTGGCATTTGTCACTTCCCATATAAAATGACTTAAGGGTCTCCAATAACTTTCCGAATACTGCAATTATTTGAGGCATAAATAGTAAACCCGTATTTTGAGAACTTTAATTGAAAGAAACGGTAATTGTAGTAAACGAATATAGTTTAGAATTACACGTCGTGCTATATATTGATGGAAGCTTGCCAAAAATATGATAGAATAAATTTGTAAGTTTCTTTTATCGAAACATAAACATTCCCGAGTAGTTTAGAGCTGCTTCAATTCTCTTTAAATTGAGATCTGTGTGAGCTCAAAACTAAGAGGTAAGACTCATATTTAACCCTGTAGAGTTACATTCTGTATGGGTTTGTTGTAAATTAAAATTGAGCCTCAAATTACACTAATCCGGGAATCATGATCAATGTAGGGGTTGCTTTTCAATATTTTTATTCTAATTCTGGCTTTTTATTCAACTCCTGGCCAAAAATGTTCAATTGACAATTTCTAAAGAGTTCTGCTATTTGACTATCGAAAGCGTTATTTAAATTTAAATGATTTAAGTCACTTTTGAGGTACCTTTCAAATACAAATTTATATTGTTAGTTTATTGTTACTCAAATTTAAGGATTAAATCTTTTAAGCCCATCTATTTCAGAAAATTTTACTAGCCAATGTTCATGTGAAGTTTAGCAACTTTGGGTCCTAAATTGTGGCCCATTTTCAACGGACTTGATGCTTGTAATATTGCCGGAGTTCGAATTTCCAGGTATTTTCGTCTCACCCCATGAGCCAGCTGTGCTCCTGACAGAGTATTGAAATTTTCAAATTGTATGTTGCCAAAATCTTGGCAAAAATCCCGCGAAACAAACAAATAATAACTTGGCAGCTTTTTAAATATGAGTCGAATACTTGAGGCTTACCCAAAAAGGGCATTATGCTAAGATTTGCCAACAAAAGTAATAATTCATGGATTTAACTTTGATCACTAAATCGAGGCTCAATAGAGCTCGTTAGAGGCAATTCTCTTAACAGTTTCGCTAGCGATTTGATAAACATCTAACACTAGTACTGAAATTTTGTAATAAATTAAAATTGTGCATTTACTTTGTTTAGTTTGTTGTAAAACTAGCTATTATTTAAATAAAGTGTAAATATATAGGAATATAGATATGTATAAATGCATACACAACGGCAATGTTCAATCAACGATTTTGTTTGTTCATGCATACGAGCTTTCTGTCGGAGCCGTTTGCCAATTAGCGATAGCAACCCCTGGCAACGCCCCAACCAACCCCTTTGAAATTCCATTCGATTTAAATTAAATATATGATGATTCCTGGATGTTGCACATATATACAACACCCTCGCCACTATCCCCCTACAAGTCTACAATTATCAAAAAATTTTGCCAATATTGATTAGTATTTTATAATTAGATACTAATTTTGCTTATCAATTGCAAAAGATAGGCCTTATCAGTAAAATACACCACATTACTACTATTAGAATGTCTGTTTTACAAGCAATAGTAAACGCAAATCACACCTTTAGTCGCAGGATACATACACACACTGACGTCACAGTCCTGGAGCGTCACCATGGAAACCATCTAGGGATACAGCAATCCATCTTCTTCCTTCCTATTATCCATCTCTTTTTCCTGTAATTTATTTTATATACATCTATCTTTTATTAACATTAATATTGTACAAAGTAGTACTATCCTTGTTTAAATTTCTTTTAATAATTTATCCCCAACAAAAGCTACCGACATTTATTATAAATAAATGGAAGCACTCAATTTTTCATTAACTTTATCATCATCATCATCATCATTGAGTCAAACGAATCTGCCATTATTTGCTAATATTGAAGCGTTTCTAACAATAAATCGTGCCCGTCTTTACGCGTTTTAAATTGAATTTATATAGAGCATCTTTATCGTTCAAATCATTACTTTTATCATCCTGTTTTTTTTCGATTCAATATTTCACTTATAAATTATTAAAAATTCCATCCAGTCTTCTATTGATAATCAGATTGTTTTTGTATGGTGAAAAGTTTTGAATTTGCCCACGGCTACCGTAAACAATAGTCTGCATTCATAACTAGACCGATTAGCATTCTAAGGGGGTAGTTGAGTTGGATGTGTATAGGGTTGGCAATTCCCCAAAGATAAGTCAGCGGTAGAATATCCATTTTTAATTAGTAATAGTAGTAATAGTAGTAGTAATAATAATGTCGTCTTTTTTCCAAACACAAACGGAATTAAAACAATGTCTGTTGTAAAATTAAAAAGAAAGTTGGTAGTTTAAAAATATTCCTCCATTTATATAACAATTGATTTATTCAATTTAATGATGGTGGATGGAGAGAGATGGAGGAAAAAATCGAAGGGTGCATGAATTTTGCATTTATTACAAACGTTGTTGTGTTTGTCTGTGTATGTCCACTGCTGATTGTGGAGCCTTCAAACCAACCCCCTCTGATGATGTGTTGGATTGTTTTTAAATCAATAGATTCGGGTAAAATCAGCGGACACTTGTTCAGATATTCTGCAACAATTCCACTTTTTCTCTCATCAATTGGAATAAACTAATAAAGGAGAATTTAAAGGGCAATAGTTATTATTAGAAAATTATTTAACGTATTCAGTTGTTTGAGTCAAGATCAAAGAGAACTGATTGAAGTTCAAATAGTTGTGTGCGAATCGATTTCGGGAAAATGCCAATTTTCAGATTATTAACAGTAATGACTCACGACTGACTGGTAATAACGTGGTGAAAATTGGCACGACAGTTTACAGTTGTTGTTATCACAAAATAAATGAAACTAACGAAAAACAACAGTGTTATAGTCGACGACAGAAAGTTAGAAAGTGGCTCATAAGCCACATCATTTCATAACAGTACTCGGCAATAAAACTACTGACTGTAAAACTGAAAAGGACATCCTCTACCGTGAAAATCAAGAATGTCAATTAAAACAACGTATTTTCCAAAATACACGAATACAAATGCGGAATTGTAAGGTTAGAAATTTATAACAGGTACCAACAATATCTGGGGAGTTTTATTACCAACGCATTTTGACACGGGCTGCACTTTAAAATGCCTTTCTGTTGGCCAAATTGACGGTTTTAAAATGCGCGCTCTTCAAAGAACTTCAAATTCCTTAAGCTTCAAATCTTACAATGCCAAATTAAACTAGAATCAGCCCTACCCTGCGGGTGGTCTGAAGAATTTGTAAATTATTTGTATTTCTTTTTCTTTTGATTACACAAAAATAAGGATAGGATTGAGGGTAAACATCTTAATAAGTAGGTACTCAAATATTTCTGTCTGTTAAAGAAAAGAGTTTGGAAAGCTGCTAAACCTATAAAACTACTCTGTTTAGAAAAATCTTCCTGGTACGTACTTTCAGTACGTAACTTCTTTTACTCTTTATAAGACAGTTTTTTATTTTCTGTAGTCCGGTAAACTATTAATAACCCAATAAAGGCATAGCGGATTTAGGGCATCCTTCGCTCTCAAACGAACAAAAAAAGGCTTTGTTTGTCTATAATGATAAAACAACCCTTATGGCAAAATGTCTGGCCACAGCTGATCCAAAATTGGGTTAATTCTATAACGACTAAAATACTATTAGCCTTGAGCCCCACAGCTGACAGTCCTCTCCTGATTAAGGCAACCAATAAGCTTAAACGTAAATGAGTTGGTCTTACAATATTGTCGATATGTTGCAATAAATTGAGGATGAGTAGAATTGAGGCAACATTTACGAGGCCATTAGAGCTTATTTAGGCATTTAAAGTCGTTTTTTGAAACAATTTTGAGCCCGATTTAAATTCAAATGCTTCTATTAAATGTTCGGAGCTACACTATTGAGATTTTCCAATCTTTTTTTATAATTATTGTCTTTAATTAACGATTTTTAGCAAATTCTCTTTTAGGTTGTGAAAGAAAAGAAACGAAACTAGATATCTTTATTTTCATGAGCTCTAGTCAATTTTTCAGTTGACTTCTTGGCTTGCAAAAATATCTGTCCTCAGTTGTCGATTTTAGCGAATTATAATTTAAATTGATTTTCAGGCTAAATTTTTGATCCTCGAATCAAAATTTTTAGCCCCAAAGAAGTTTATTATAGCTCAACTAGAGGTAGAGGTTTATGATTTCCGAGTCAAACTATCATTTCTTTCTATTTTCTTCACCCTAAATTGGCTTTTATCTTTATGTGAATTTCAAAAATTGATGTTTACCTTATCAGTAGTCTGCAAGGATATATTAATAAAATCCGGTATGGTCTAGTGGCTAGGATACCTGGCTTTCACCCAGGAGGCTCGGGTTCGATTCCCGGTACCGGAATTTATTTTTTAATAAATGCTTTATTTTTATCCAAACTAGAAATGTATTTAACATATAATTGTTTTATCTCTCAATAGAATTACATGAGATTGATTTTGTATGGGTAGATTTGTTTTGTTGATGGTTAGGTTGAAATTATCTCAATATGGTTATAGTTGTAATCTCGAAATTCCATACTATGCTGTAGATTTTAGTTATTTGATCTCCGGTTATTCCAATATACCAACAACCTAATTAACAATAATCCCCTGAAAAGGTATTATATCCTATGTGTTTGATGTGTGCCCTATTACACAATACTCTAAATGGTTGGATGATTTGACCAACATAACAAATGAATTGTTCCACAGGCATATAGTAGGACAACATCAGCCCTATCATCGTGGATATTAAGGTCTATATTTTATCTATATCGGGGCATTATTATAGAAATAACTCTCCTCACTACCGATCTGCACTGGCATCTGTGTATAGGTACCTGTGTATAGATGTGTGTATTCTTCCTCTTTATCGTATCTGTCTCTGGAAATAATATACAAGTTATACACCTATACATGTATGGATGTTTGGGTGGAAAATCCACGTCCAACACCTGGCATAGCTACTGGTTGATGCTGTATGGAGTGGGTCTCCTAGCAACATAAGATCAATATAACAATCAAACGCGCAGCAAAACGACTACGCCCTGGTTCTTAAACACCCTCGATTCACAGACGACCTAGAACGGGGACTTTGAATAAATTGTTGGTATTAAATAGGCATTTTGTTAGGCTCTATATTGTAAACATAAAAAGACGATATTAATAACAGAACACTCGGGGGTGGTTGGATGGATGGAAAAAGCCAAATAGAAGGAACAACCAACAATGACAACAAAAACAGCCATAACAATAAACACCCATCCCGACAACTGAACAAATTTTTCTTTTGTTACATTTTATTCCATAAAATCATAAAGAACCAAATTATAAACCCTACAAAGTGGCGGATTATTTATAAGAACAGACATCTAATTCAGGATTTATAAAAGATTTAAAGTTGAATAAAAGCATAATAAATAATGCCTCGTTTAGGAAAAATTACTTAAAACCTAAATTTTTAAAAATTTAAAATATTTAAAAGTCGACCAAACTACCGCCATCTATTAACCCACCAATCAACTCACACATTCGGCGCAATCATCACAGATGTCGCCAGCTATCAATACGCTAACATCAACTATTCGTCAGCTTATAGAGAGTATTTTTACTTTTCCGTTATGTTTATAAATAATCTCGTTTGAATTATAGTTAAATATTCATATTTTCTTCTATAAAATTTTAAATTTTTATGAACAATTATTGTTTGTTTAAATTGTAATAAACTCGCTATTTTAGTATGTGTCAGGATGGCCGAGCGGTCTAAGGCGCCAGACTCAAGGTTCCCTTGCCTGCATCGCAGCAGGTCAAATGAGCGTTCTGGTCCTCTCTGAGGGCGTGGGTTCGAATCCCACTCCTGACAAACTTTTTTCGCATTTTCCCGATATTTAATCATTAATTATAAAAATCATCGATTCTCTCCAACTATAAACCGATACAAAACGTTTTATTTTTATTAATAATTCAATGAAACCAATGACAGTTTTCTGTAACGAATTTCACGAAAGTTTTTCAATGGGGCAGCACTTATCAGGGTGAATTTCGATGATCGTTACTATAGCAACGGCTTCATCTTTTGTTCTTCCAGCATCCCTAGTGTTGAGGGTGTGTAATCAAATTTAATGTACAGCCAGTGGCGTGCAATAATCGCAACAATTGTGATTAAATGTTTATTCTTTTTTAAATTGGCGTTATTAATTGTTTGAAATATATAAATGTGCTTAATTGATAATTAAATAATTTGATTAATGGAAAATTTATTTAATTTTAGTTTATCTGTTTAATTAATGTTGGAATAAATAATAAGTTTGGGTCTAATTCTTGGATGTTGTTTATGTTGTGTTGTTGGTCAGTAGGGGGTTGGGAGTACGCCACTGCAGTTCACCCTAAAGTGTTTCCTAAATGGGGGTCGCATCTGTCAATTTTTCGCGTCTAGTTTCAACCACTAGTGTTGTAGCGGTTTAGTTTACATTAAAATTTATTTAATCGCAACGATAAACTTGAATTACTTATGTGGTAGATAAGCAATATTAGTGCCAACATTAATCAATAGAATATTTAATTAAAAAATAAACAACAGTGATAACATCTTATTATTATTGAAACTAATAATTTGTGATATTTGGTGAATTAAGAAGAATTTTCTAATTGTAATGGAGACGAGGTAATATTTTTTTAAAAGTGGACAATTAAAAGAACAAATTCGCTACCATTTGTGCCAATAATTACGGAAAATAAAGTCGCCCATATATTTTGTGAAATAAACATAGAGAGCAAGAAAAAATGAAGTCATTTGAATGCGAATCATCATCAGAAGGTGATGAACCCACCATACACCCCATCTCCCGGACGATAGCACAATCTCCACAATGGCTACGTGGAAATTCTGCCCCAAATTGGGGCTGGCCAACTGGGGTAAATCATTAAACATCTAAATATTATCAATAATTCAGCAACTTTACGGTTTAATTGAATTTAGTGCGGCACATCAACGGGGAATAGTGGTCCAAGTTCATCCAGTGGTTGTTTAGATCAAACAAATTTCACCCCATTCACGGGCAATTCATCGGAAGAGGGCCAAATTCCCGGTAGACGTACCCCATTAGGTGCTGTAGGGCTCGGCGGATTCTATTTCCAAGGATGTCAGCCGAATATAGGTCACGGACCGCCATCCGATGAGAATAACCCCGATCAAGGCGATTCGAATAGGTACGTCAATTCGGTTTTAGAATCTTCTTTTATAAATAAATAAAATTGTAGACCGCAACAATCTCGGAATGCCCAACAAAACTCGCAGAATACGAATCCAACGAAAGGTAAAGGCCGTCAAGGTAAATCCGTCCGTTTGAATATTAACGCACGCGAACGGCGGCGTATGCACGATCTGAACGATGCTTTAGACGAATTAAGGGCCGTTATACCGTACGCTCATTCACCATCCGTGCGGAAATTGTCGAAAATTGCAACGCTATTATTGGCGAAAAATTACATCTTGATGCAGGCTAACGCCTTGGAAGAGATGAAACGTTTGATTGCCTATCTACAAGGCACTGGCGGCGGGGCCACGATTGTAGCACCACCAGGATTCGATCTGCAAGGCTTCCCGGCGGCCGCCAAATTCCTGCAACAACAACAGGCATTGCAGGCGGAAAATGCCCGAAATAATGAGGCGAACAATACGGGAACGTCGGCATCTGGGTTGTAGATGAACACGAGGGACTTTGCTCAATGCAACTATTGGAATCCTTATTTTGAATAAATTTCGGTAATTATACAAATAATTTTGAAAAACAAAGCAATATATGAAAATAAACGTAGCAATAATCGAATAATTGAGCTGCTAAATGTCCAAATTTGTAAAACAATCTAGTCAATTGTTTAGAACGTGTGATGTATTAGAATTGGATTAATAAATTTTATGTGTACTTTTCTTTGTTTTGTTATCTCTGACAATATTTCGCTTTATATTAGCAGTTTAACAGATAAAAATTGTACATGTATAGCGATATTTCCGCCGTTGATTTTTCTATTTTTGTTCATTTTTTGAATATCGCACTAGAATTGTTTTTAATCAACAACTAATAGAGAATGGGAGAAAAGCATTCCATTTTTCTATACGTCGTCTTGACAGCAATACAGGAAATTAATGTGTCTACATGGACATCACAAAATGTTTCTATAATGTAAAATGAATACGGTTTTAAATTACAATCGTCACCGTCTTTTTTCCGTCCTTTTATTTAGCGAAATTCAACTGATAACTGTATCGATTTGCATGCAGTTTCTTCCAGTCGTTGACAATGCTTTCAAATCGCAGGAATCATTCAAAATTTTATCATTAATGTTGAAATATTAAAGCATATTTGAGGCAAGAAGTCTTCAATCGATACTTTTATACCATCGGTGCGGCCAGGGCTAGTCTACTCGCACAGACAATACTCATCTACATAATCGGGTCATAAGTTGAGATAACCTTGTCATAGTTGAATTTATGGCCGTTAAATTCGTTGCGTGTTGTAAAAACTAGCCATGGGGCAAAAACGATGAATGTTGCGTTACAATTGCCAATACTAGCCGGGTTTTGCTGAAATTATCGAAGGATCCTTTTAGAACAAAAAAGATGGTAGCAAGACGTCAAAATTCGTGGTTTTTCAGAAGAAAACAGGATATTTGATGACTTTTTGGTCTTTGGGGATGCCTCCTAAATCGATTTTTATCAAAATTGGAGATAGTTCTTGAGGTTTCAATGTTACAATGTTGGCCCTTATCAGCGCGTTGTTCAACCAATTGTATTAAAAGTTGGTTGAATCGAGCCAGCATTAAGATTATGGATTCTTCCTTAATTGATTCGTTCAGCAGCTCATGGAAGCTAAATTGTTTCCCAAATCCTATAGAATATCTTCGTTTTAATGAAGATAAAATTAGCCTAGGTAAAATAGTTTGTCCTCAAAATAATTATTGTGAAAACCATTCAAAAGTTGCCATTTTTACCGAGTGAAAATTAGTTTCCTATAGATTTTATACAGATTTGTAACGATCCTAACAGATTTTCGATTGTTGCAGACGTTCAGTCATATTCTCTAATTTTATACCAATTCGTTACCATGACAACACTGAAGATCAAGAATCTCTGTTTTATTTTAGTCTCTTTTCAGTTATACGTATGATGGAATTCTAAAGAATGAGATAGTCGCTTAATTAAAAAAGACTGTCGTCAGCGTTGTCTTAGTAATATATTGCCAGAAAGTTAGAGAATACGACTGATGGTTTAGTAATTTTCCTAAGTAATAATCAACACAATTATTAGATTTCGTGTTATTCTGTAAGTCTGCATGTCGCTGATTTTTTTAAGCTTCAGAATACCACTTATTGTGAGTTAATTGGTTCATAAGTCTATTTTTAGTCTAAATCTTTAACTATATTTCCGTTTTCTTTATATTTTTATTACATTAAACACGATTTCCTTGCCCATCAGTTTTTTATAATAAAATATCTTCCTTATAGTTGATATTTATAAGCGCAACAATATGAAAATCGTTTCTATTTGTATTCTTTCTTTCGTTCCTTTGATATTGTAGTTTTTTGTAATAAACTCTGTTATTTCCTTTATATTTTTATCGTAAATAAACGTTTATTGCTCCTATTAGAGAACATCCTTTTAAACATAAACAAATTTTCAAAACAATGCAAACTTAGGACTAAATAACTTCCTCTAATAACTCTATCGACTTAATCAAGTTGCCAAATAGAAGACTATAAACAGATGTTACGTGAATTACACTAGGTCATGAATTTCGGACAACTACGACCACAAATTCGTAGAGTGAGGATGGTCAAACCATGTTTATGCATGTATGTACGTTAACGTTAAGTGGGTAGGAGACGATCGGTGTTGGATATGTAATAGCCAACAATGTTCCCATAGCCGTGTTCAACATAATATCAGTTCCTGTTTCCGGATTTCACAGTGATTTACGATCCGTATATCAACTAAACACAAGTAAATTGTCAAACCGATAATTAGTATCGACGTTGTCATGTTCAATTGCGAATTTTCGATAATAAACTTAACTAAATTAGAAACTATTAGATATGGCCTAATATTAGGAATCAATTATACCATTTAAGCATTTGATTGTGTGGATATTAGAGGCGATTATCGGGTTTATATTTGTAAATAGCATTGATTAATTCGAAAAGTTCTTGTCAAATAAACAATTTTGTAACTGTATGAAAACCGCTGAAATCATAAATCAGACTGTTTATATGAGAATGTCAGCTACAGTTCAATTATTTGGTCTATTCCGATATCACACCGTTGAAATTAATTTATACACGAATTTTTATTAATTAAACAAATGATATAAATTACAGTGGGGAATTGTTGGAATTTAGAAGCGACGATTTGTATTGAACTTTATGTTTGTGTAAATTCTGTTGTTAGCGCAATTTATAAGCCATTTATCGGAAATGGATAATTTGTTGGGCGAAATCAATGAAAGAATACAATCCAAGTTTCAACAGTGCGCTTCAAAAATGGTGGATGCGCCGGGATTTAAACCAATTGCCTGCAATTTTGCGAATATTGCCGATACTTTCCCTAATTGAAATCGATTTCCTTCCTTTTTTGGTTGTCATCTCTTGTTATAAATTCCATTCGTTAGTCCGAATACCAGACAAAGACTATACTGAATTTGCCAGCTTCATAAACATGTTTGAGCAAAATTTGCGCAGATTAAAACAACGAAAACAACCAAACAAAAAGTCGAAATAAATCCGACAAACCAACAACAATCCGTCTCGATTTTTTAATAATACACCAGCAACGAATTACCAACATTGAAAGTAAACTAGATGAAGGAGAATAATGCAGCCCGACCAACAAATAGTGGAGTGGTAGTAGAAAAAAACGATCTGCACGCCGATTCCTTTGTGTTATGGAAAATCATCATTAGTGTCTGGAGGAGCTCCGGAACGGAGTGTAGCACGACAATAATGTAGAAGACCAGGTGTCCTAGTGCTTATGCGCGAACCTCTGCAGGATCAGTAATCGGAGCCATCAGATATGTACGATGTCGGCGGCGGTTTGGCTTCAGTCGTCCTGCCGCCTGCGACACCGACGAACGCCTGAAGGACGCACAAACGCCTACAACGTGACACAACTTTCATACATTTGCCTGTGTAAAGGTCAGTGGCAATTTTTATCATCCATAAAATTGATAACATACACTCCAATTTAACACGTTTCTTATTTATTTATTTAACATTAACAAGAAATTTTTAGAAATTATCAAAATATGCATGGGTCAAAAGTCGAATTTCTATAGAAATTCAACAATTGAATATAATTGAAAATAGAACTATCAGACGATTAGAGAAAATCAGTTTTTCACTTATTGTATTCAACCGGTTATTTATAGTTTCGAATCCTTAATTCCATTCTGTTTAAATTAATTAACATCTAATGGAAACATGAAGCCGGCGTTACACCCCCACATCTCCATTCTCACCCTGCTCGCCTTAGGGTTGAACCCAATAAACTTTCAAGGCTGATTGTAATATACCCTTGTAATTTTTTATAATAATCCACAATTTCCCTATATATAATAGAATTAGATTCGAAATTTTCCCATGGAAATTTTGTATTTGACAGTAGCATTATCGACATTTATAAAGATTGATCAATTTTTCGAACAAACTTTCAACAATGATTGATCAATATAGTAGTAGTTATATTCTAAAAATTACTGAAGAACTCGATAAATCATACAGTTGAGTGTTATAAGCTCTTCGATAATGCATAATGATCGATATTGTGTCAGTTGGAAATGTTGTGATTTCTTTTAAAAACACGAAAACACACAGGGAGGCTTATTGAAATATATTGGATGAAAATAAGAGGGTAGTTTGATAGGATAACCGATAACCGATCTATAAGATTACAGTCGAATTGATAACGTAAAAATATTCAAAAGAATTTACCAGCAACAGGTATAATTTTTGTAATAAACAATAAAATAGAGTCATAATCATTCTAGTTTCTGTCAATGGAATTGTTCGATTAATGTATGAATTTTATTAATAATTCATCAGTTGTTTGATCGGCAATAATTAATTGTAATTTATTTGTTTGTATACTGTGGGAAATGGTGAAAGTTGTATTAAGAAAATATCATTAACAACGTGAAACCGTTCGGCTCCCTCAACTCCACACCCTATTAATTCTTTTATCTACCCCCGTATTTGACCTGTGTTTGTATTTGAATCGGGATTCTTTCATCCCCTGTCTGTGCCAACGATTACACCAATTCTGTCAATGTCTATTTTCCATAATAAAATCGTCAAATCAACGCGGATTTTATTTATTGTCCGATTACTAATTCGTTTTGGAAATCGAATTATCGCCGATTTTATTTATTTATGATAAAAGATGCCCGACCGAAAATCTGAGCTCGGAGGATTACCGTACCGTTGTGGATTCACGGCCAGCTTTAACCGGCTCCAAGTTGTTACAATTGAAATAATGTTACCTGTTGCCGATAGTTGCGTCTAAATAATGGCCGAAATTTCGCGTATAATTTTCAAATACATTGTCGTATTCCTATTTTATGTCAAATTTTATTCGATGCTTTAGAAAGCAAACCAAAGACAAAACGGCAATCTATAAATCTTCTAAAAGAGGCAATAAATCTGCGAGTTTTTTGTCCAAACTCCTGAGACCTAATTCGTGCATTCCCTCATTGTCAGAATCACGAAATCTAACAAAGATGTGCGATGATAGAAAAAGGTATAGAATTGTAGTACAGATAATTTACTCTGTAGCAATATCCTAAGACTAGTACGGTTAAGTGATCAGGAAATTTAAATGTGCTCCGTAACAATGGTCCTATAATATATAGGACACTCAACGATATTACCACGAAGAAAACGAGAAATATACGTCCCCGCTACCCCAATCGAAATCCTCACTATTACTATCGGCGTCGCCGTTGCTTCTACAACTACCACCATCAGGTTTTGCCACTATCCTCCTGAGCCTCGCGCAGAATATGGCAGGCAATATATTTCGTCTATACGTGAAATCAATGTGTTCAGTTTTGGTTACCAAGGCGACGCTAGAACGGCCATAGTAACGACGGCGCTGTACCGACGCCAACGACGTTGTTCACAAAACGACACCGTCGAATCCCTAAATTTGATCGTCTAAGATCGCCGATTGTTGCCGGCTTGATAAATTTGAAAATTCCAAGCTCTGGACCTAATCGACTCGAATGATTGATTGCTTGAAATTTGGATTTTTGACAGCCCCAATTATCCAACCATTAACGTTGATTTAATCGCGATTGAAGCTATTAAAAGTATATTTAAAAAAAATCGATTGCGTTCAAACAGTGTAAATTAAAAGTTCTATCAAATTTTCGCAACGTCCAATTCAATCGGGCTTTTCTAGAGTTATAAATAGAATTAGATAGTTACCTTGAATGCATAATTTATCTTCCGCAATCCGGTGGAGTTTCTCTAAAACTGAAAGAAACTCAATAACCGTACAACCTCAGAAATTCACGCTTATCGTTTCTAAACTGTACTGTTTTAATTAAAATCTTCCATTCTCATCGTTGGACAATTAAAGTCCATCTTAATTCCTGGAGACAAGCGCGATAATGATAAAAATAGGGAGAGTTCCACCATAAATTCGATAAATGGAAAATTCCGATATTTCCGCAACAAATACTTCAAATATTCATCATTTGTTTGATTAATTAATCGTGCGAAATGAATTAAAATCTGGTCATGATTCTGTACGAAATCGTCTTAACGGGGCTGTTTTTCTCAACGCCACCATCTGCTGCTTTAATTGAGCACGATTTTTCGTTCGGTCTCAATTATTTAGGAAATAATTGGGTCGCTATGTTGGTCAAGATTATGGTCTATTTGGATATTCAAAGTAGGAATTAAATCCGATATTTTTTATTTTATGAATTCATAGCAACCACCAGTTGAAACGTCTATGATCCGCTCTTATACTTTGCATTAGTTGCTTATGTTTCAGATATTTTGTCAACATCCACTTGTTGATCAAATAAAATACACATGTTTATGTATAAGTTACGATTTGAGGACTGTTAGTTTGATGGTTTTGTTTAAATAACGCCATCTCGAACGAGTCATTTACCGAAATTTCCCTCGAGTTTCTTATTCTTTACTCCACCAAACGAACAAACATTCGGCTCCCTATCATCACCGAATTGTGCGTAATCAAAACCGGTATCGTCCACTTTCCGGTAAGTTTTAAAGCGTCTCTGTCCCGCAACAACAGCAACAGCAGGAACGAGTTGGCGCACTTTGAAACTTCCACCGTATTTTCTCATTTTGTTTTGTTTCTGTCTACACTCGATTATTTCTCTATCCCGGCGCCCCACCAAAACCTTCTGAACCAACTCTCACCCCAAAATCTCCATTTCAAAAGGGTTTTTAGGGATAATATTATATAGCAGGATCAATAATTCCTGTAACGGAAACTGGCGGATTTCGACGATACAAACCGAACGTTGGCGTCAATAGATTCAACAATATGCCAGCGGTTGGGGTTGCTATCGCAGGGTAGATGGGCCCTTTTCGGGGGTGTTCCACCAACGGGAGCCACTGTCAATTTTGAGATAATTAACACACAAATTCGTTCGATTTTTCAACATTAATTGGAGTTTGTTTGAGAGGCAGCCGGAAATTCGCTCAAATACTGCGTGTTTATAAGAGACCGGTCTTTATTAAATCAACAATTGAACAATAATCTATTCTTCTATTGTGGATCTAACACCATAACCCTATCTAATATTGGCTGTAGTACGCGTTTTATAACCACCTGTAACCGAATAGGTCAGGGCTAGCCGCCCAGTCACAATGACTCTTCTTATATTTTCAGTAAATTTCCATCGATTAGATTGTCAATCAAGCTCATTTATCACAATCATCGTCAGCTATACAATATGAATATTTCATAAATTTATTGATTAAACTGTTGCATTTGTAAAACGTCAAGATTTCGGAGGCTTTCATCAAGATCTTGTTAGTAATAAGAGAGAAATTCCAAGCGATATTATGAAATTTTCACGCAATTTTGTGCGTTGAAAAGCTTGCGAGAATTATCACTTTTGGCATTACCCATAAAAATCATCCCCGAACAAATTAATTTAATAGGAAAATTTGCAATTTCATCAAACAATATTCCGTAAATTATCAATTTCGATAATTCTCTCAACAAAACTTTCGACTCGTTTTTAAATCGACTACCTCTCGAAATGTCTACTAATATTAATATAATCTATCATCATTTGCTGATATCTTATCGCACTTTAAGAATATTACTTCTCATCTTTTCTAGTTTCCCTTCTATTTTGTCTTGTTGGGAAAAGCTCATTTTCTTTCAACCATAGTCGAATCTAGGTCACAACTATCATCAGCATAAGTTAAATCGAGAACATTGGGGGGGGTGTTTTCAAACCGGCACACTAGAGGGGTTGTCTAGGTAAAATTTATCACAACAATGTACGTTTTATATTGAAAAAGATAAATTCAATGAAGCGAATTTATTTCAAAACGAAACTATTCCTTTCGTTGTTATTTTGGTGGGAGATTGTGGGTGTATAATTTTATTAATGCCCCATTTATATTCTGGCATAGAATTGGCGCAGAATTTGTGTGTTTAATTCAAATAAGAAGAAAATTAATAATACAACTATAGATAAACTGGTTAGAGTTCTATTGAAGATAAATCCTATCTAACAAACAAAGACAACATCGTGACTGTAATTACGCCAGTCTGTGCAGATGAATAATTAAGCACTATAGAAGTGTTCTGAACTTGATTGTGTGGATAACAAAAAAATGAACATCACCACTGATAGGAGTTTTGAAGTCATAAATAGATCAATCCGGGAAGAGTCCCAAAAACTTCCAAGTGGGCTCACAAATATCATCCTTTATATGATACAAGAACAGTCGTATTCTCTAACTTTTTGATGATTCGTTACCATGACAACGCTCTTAGTGACTATTCATCTCCAGCGTTGTCATGGTTAAAGTTACAGAATACTGCCGATCGTCTACTTGATTGCTGCTTAAACTGGCGTCAACACCCAATTTTTTATTAATTTTACGGCCAAATTTTGGTATTATTCCAGCCCCAAAGGTGGGGAAAGTCTCGTTTATTGCGACAAAATCGCACTAAATTTTCTTTACACAATATAAGTCTAATAAACTGGCTAAATGTCGGCCAGAATATCGAGACCAGCACGGTTAATAAATCAAGCTTATTGAAATAAATCATCGAGAAAAGCCCTTAATAGTGTTTGAAGGAAATTTAACAATACAAATCTCGTTTGAGAATGAACTACGATGTAAACTTTCACAAAAAATATACATAAAGTCACGTATTTTATATTATATTGATAATTAAAGCGATTTTCCGGAGACCTTTCAAACAACGTGGAGAATTTTATTTTATTCCATTCATCGAAAATTGGTGGAAATTCAATGATAAGACGTCCATAGTTGCCCTGTCAAATACACGTCCAGCTTTGTTCAAGGAAATTACCTGTCCAACACGACTAGATCCACGTATAGCTGAATAATTAATTATGGTTGAACAAGTTTACATGTTCAAGTAATTAACTCAACAATTTACGGTTATCCTCTTGGATCTATAGGTATATTGAAAGCGACTTTGTAGCGGAGAGTTTCGCGAAAAATTCGCAAAGTTACAACACCAATATGCCACTTACATCCCCTTAAAGTTGGAATTCAAGAGTGAAAATCCCACTAATATATTATCTAATAAAATTCCATCTACTGTAAAGTAAATGGGGACCAGGGGGTTTCCGTATTGTTGCACCTCCCGTTCGAATTTGCCGTTTCTATTCAACAAGAATCTCCCATCAAACACCAAGAAAGTAGCGGCAAAAAACTAATTAAAATAAATTCCCGTAAATCCCTAGAGAAATTCCACCAATCAATATTTCAAATATTACTTTTTCCTCGTTTGTATTTCAGTACGTACAATTTTTCAACAGACATAAAAGAGAGAAAATGGATGTGGGAAAGCGGAATGAAAACAAAATAAAAGAATGGAAAAACATTGAAATATGAACAGACAGACCGCCACTCCAATCATCATTAAAACTATGAGTAGATAGCGAACTACCTGCTGGAAATAATTCAGCAGGAAACGCGATTCTTATAGTCGCTACCAATAGATGGGGCTCTATCACGGGTCTCTTAAACCATTCATTCTATAACAAAAAATGATTCTTCTGTGACTTTTCGTTTTCTTTTTGCACGTTTTCCGCCTTCGTAATTTTCATGGAAATTAATGAAAAGCAAAGATGAAAACTAAGAATCGATGAAAAATCATGTCTAGACGACTTTAATGCGCGAATTAAACAAATATAAAAGCTGCAGAGTATTTAACAATCTTGTATTTGAAAATAGACAAAAAATATTGTAATAGAAACCGTTAATGCTAGCAGGAAATTCATTGAATCTGTGCCTCTCCTTCCTCTACAACTTCGCCATACATGTCGTAATCAGAGAAGTATGCTGTTATAAAAATGAAGGACAATTGTATATCTCTGGTCTACTATTCTATAAAACAATTGTTATTATAAACAGAAATTTCGGACGGAAAATTTAACTTTCTAGCCGATTGGAGTATAAACAAATATTTTTTGTTTTGCGTTATCAATTATCAGTGAGTAGTACCCTTATTTGCACAATCGCTGTTATTTTTAGTAATAAAAATTCCAATTTTTGCTTCTGTTATCGGACAAAAAGAGGCGGAATTGCTAACGCCACCACTGCTACAAAATATTCAACAGGAATTCGATTTTGAAGATGCTCCACTAATGATTTAATTTCCGAATTTCTATCACAAAAGATTTCAGTAATACCAACATCATTAATTTTACTTCAACTTATCTATTATTGTTATTTCCATCGCTATTACTACAACGACATCAAATCTAAAAATACAATGTGAAGCTTCATATGACTCGAAATGACGCGACAACTAAAATTCGGATCACTTTAAATGAATCGACTTGAAATTTCGACAATATTGCGCCTAATTTGGCGTTAATATTCAACGGTCTTTAGTTTTCTAACGATATTTACGTCCGAAATTACAACAAAGATTCGTCTCTAATTAAAGGTTAGCGGTTGGGAGCAATTAGAGCGTGCGAATTTGTTGAAGAAAACCGTAAATCTTCACGTTTCGTTATTGGACAGAAAGTGGAAAAGTCTCTCTGAAATGCCGGATAGAAATAAGTTGGGAAAATTAGATGCAAGTCGATTATAGCGGCGTTCAAATCGTACATCAATCGGTTAGAGACACCATAAGAGTTTAAAAAACATCAACGAACGCGTCTTTTGTGTAAACGCGGCATATTTATTGGACAGCCTATCTGTGTGTTTATTGATTGAAGAATACGTAATTTGATGTAAAATAACGGAATTTTCCTTCTAATTACAGCGAGAAAGACTAGAATCTCGTTCCATCTAATGCAATATAGAAGAGAAATTCAATAGTAATCGATTGTATTTTAATTAAAATTTATAAACATTAACGCTAATCGATTGCTCTTTCTGTAGCGAAATTTTTGTTAAATAAATTCACGTTTCTATTATAAAATTTCGAAATAACAATTTAGGTTATCCATTTTAATATTTGAAAAGTTTCAGTTGGCATTCAGCTATACCAACCGAAAATATCACCCCATCTCTCTCTTCCTTACAGGTTAAAATTATGAACTGTTAGGAACTTTGGCAACCTTATGTTGGATAACCTGAAATGTCACTTTAATCGACCCTGTGCAATTCTTATCAATAGAGGAAGTTTAATATTCAATATTAATTAGAAATAAATCAATAAAAAAACTGAAATATTGAAGGAATTCTAAATTGCATGCCTCATATATTTCTTTACTTTCGTATATTATCTATCTTGGGAAATTAAAGGTCTATTTACTGTTAGAATTTACACCCAATCTACTCGAATCCGGTCAACTTAACTGCTACAGTTAACCAATATCTGATAGGTTTATTGTTTTTAATTTAAGCCGATTAACCTTAAATTGCAGCGAAATTGTTCCAATAATTTTCGTTATCGTATATTGGAGAACAAGTTGCCGTTTATTGCACGATACAAGATTTCAAAACGAATACCTTTAATATAATGGAATTTTAATGGTATTGTTGCTTTATTTTGCACGGTTGTTACGCATTTTTGTACACGTAAAACTAAACAATGTGGGGGAATTTTTCATGTATTTTTCCTGTTAAACAATGGAGTATACTAGTTTGTAAAAGCATCGGAAATAGTTCGTCTATAGTAAAAATAGTTTTACTAACCTCTTCTGGAAAGGATTCTTTAATTACAGTAATTAGGAATTCTTTGTATTCTTCTAATCGATTGATAAAGGCGATTGAAACAAAAATTAAAGGATTAATTAACGATGCTATTGCTGTCATAAGGGAAAAATAAGCAACTCCAACTTGCAGTATTTCTTATTTTTGGACATTTCGCAACAATATTAAATTTCTAGGTTATTAAACAAAATTTCCAACCTCAAATTTTTTGATCGATCAACTCTTCGAATATTTAACATAAATTATTTTAGTTTAAAATAATTAAAATATAAAAAGAAGTACTTATTTCAATAAAGAATTGACGAATTCTTCGAATATAACAACAGCATCCAAAGAGTACACAGAATAAGGTTGACACTAATCACTTTTTAGCACTTTAAGGTTAGAAATTTAAGGAAATTTGGTATACCAACCGAATTCTTTAAAGCGCGCTAAATTTAAATTTTCAATTGGTTTAAAAACAAAACTTTCTCGAGATTGTGGGTACCTAAGTTTTCAACCTGAAATCCCCAAATTCGGTTGGTCCAAATGATAGTGATTTTTATTTTAAGATTTTTGAATTTCACTGGATGCTTTTACGGCAAACATCCATTTTGCCCACAGTCGACGCCACTGTGGCTTAATGTCGGTTCTGGGCGTGCGCAAAACTTCCCCCAACGAACATTTTCTGTTAGTTTACAAGTAGCAACTGTCGTTTACAGTTTACGAAATGGTTTAAAACAAGTACAATGAACTGCAGAATTAATCAAAAAATAATTAAGATTAAAATTAATAGAAATCGAATTAAATAAATTGCAATTAATTGTTAATTGCGCAGAAATAGCGGCAATTTTTGATAATTAAAACTGCGACTTTAACAACAATTAAAATAAATGGCGGTGAATTTAAATCGTATCAATACAGTGTGTTTAAACGAATTGTGCATCTGGGAAAGTTGAAAATTCACCCCCAATTTGGCCGAATTCTGCATAACGATGCCAAGAATCTGCCGTATAGGTGACTTATTTTAATTTATTTGATTTTCCATAAAGATATCGATAATTTTTCTCCTTTCTTATTTGAAAATTAAATCGTTTTTAGTTCAAGTTGAAAGTAGGTAGATTGGTGGAGTTTTATAATAATAGAGAACCGCCGCCGTTCTCTCTTATTCGATGGAATACACACGAATTTCAGCCTTATATTCAATTAAATTTAGAATACTAAGTGTATGAATGCCATATAAGAGAAAAACAGGTAGATTTCGTTTACAAATAACTGAAATTTAAATAACAATAAAATTATTATTGTTTGATAAAAGGAAATTTGGAAAATTCCCACGAAATTTCCCGTTGTCTTTTCATCAAATATTTATTTTAATTTTAACGATTTACGTCAGATTTGAATCCCAAACAAACGCTTCAGGATTAGATCAATCTAACAGACGTTATCAATACATGTTAATTACCATTTACAGCCGGTAATTACCCCAATTTACCCTCGTGATCATTAATTTTTTCTGTTCTATATTCATTGTTAGAAGATTGAATCAACTAGTTAAATAGGGGTCGATCTTGTGATATTGCAGTGTTTTATTTCTAGAATTGTAGAATAATTAAATTTATATAAAATGTTGATAGGGAGGCTATTTTTAGAACGAAAAAACTAGTTTTATGCCGTATAATCGGTCTATATTGACTGTGCAAACTTGTCTCTAAGCGCTATTAACTTATTGTCCAATCGTAAAGTTCGCTTCATTCGAGGAAAATTGAGGTAAATTAGAGTCAGATTTATTACCGGAATAGTTGTCAGTACTCGGAATTTAATTGTAATTTAGAGTCGCTATTTTCTTCTGTAGATAGTTGAATAAATGTGGAATTAATTGGCGTATTTGTTGATAAATTCCAATGATTTATAGCAGAGTACGACAAAAATTGTAAAAAAGGCCACGATTTATTGTAGCAAGAATTCTATCGTATAATAGCCAATTAGAAAATCTTGACGTTTCAAATTTTTCCAAAAAACGATCAGAGCAGAGTTACAAAGATGTTCAGTTTAGTCCCCTAGTGAGACTTGTTAGCTCGTTCCTCGGTTCGGAAATCGAAAATTTTCACCCGATTTGGAGTTTCTAGCTTAGGCACATTTTGAGTAGATCCTTTAATCGGAAGAGAGTTAGTAAGGAGCCTAAATTTGTTGTTAAATCGGGCTTGAAGCAGCCTCAAATGGAGCTTGAGTAGGTGTAGAAAGGCCTCCATAGCTGCAATTTCTGGCGTTTCAATTTTCATCGAAACTGCAAAATTTTAACGAGCCTAACAATTTCATCAATCCACGAGTAGATCTTAGAAATCTACCTGTGTTGTATATTTTCAGTCAAGATTAAATTTAGAACAAGATCAATAAATGTGTCTAACAAACACCATCGTACAATATTGTAGTTTTCCTCCCCGTATTACAATTTTTTTCTATTTCTACATCATCGATTTTATTTGCGCTATATACATTTAGAGCAAAGTATGATTTTTGGCAACCACCCCAAATAAGAAATACCTACCACAATCTATTTATATAAGACGAATATACCGATTTACATTGCACTAAAAATTGAAAAAATTCGTTTCAAATTATTATTTTATCAATAATTTTACAATAATTATTGATGATGTCAATTGTTACGTCATTATCCAATTTGATAAACACAATAGGGTTAGATTAGTCAACGATTATATCTTTTAATCTGTTAATTTTGCAATGAAATTACAAATTTTAATTTTAGGTCTTTGTTGGGATTCAACGCAATTTTTTTCGATTCAAAACTCGTCGATCTCTATTCATAGAATTTCGTTTAATTATTTCTTAATTTATAGAAACGATTCGTTTTCTAATTAGAAATAGAAATAAAAGCGAATACCATGAAATTTTTTTACATTAAAATCTTATTAATTAATTGTTGAAATAGAAAATTGGAATAGTCCTTGATTGCTCGAATTGATGCTAATTTTTGTAGAATTTTCGTACAGGTACCAAAATTTTCAGCTATTTCCCGTCACTAACTGGTCTTAAATTGTCGTAATTTAAGGAAAATAATTTCTACACCCATGTACTTTTATTTTATTACTAATAAACTACGCCTCGATACATTGATGTTTTCTAATATTTATATCCACTCCAATAGATTTATAGCCACTTTTTTCGTGACTATTATCATAACTTTATTAATAATTAATGAAGTATTTTAATACTTTTAATATTACTGATAATGGAAGAGCTCTATATGATTATTAGGAATTTATTAAAGTGTAAAATTTTCACGATCTGTTTATAGCCAAATTAAATTTTCATTACCGTCAAAAATTTGACTATTACAGCCCATCTACTAGTGCACTAAAGTTGGAAATTTCCATACAAACTTAAATTTGATCGAACTCGTAAATCTGGATAAACCTCGGTGGTTTGCAACTCTAAATAGCAATTTTTATTCTATTTTAAGTGATGCAAATGAGCTTATTTTTGATCCTTTTTGTAATTCTACTCGCAAGTGGCTTAACTCCTTATTAAAATCGGTTCAAAGGGATTTATCCGTACACTTACTTAAATTGTGCTTTAAATTTCATAATTTTGAAGTACTTCAATAAAATTCTGAAATCTTTGATATTAGAAATAATTAGAGCCAAAGTCCAGTCGCTATGTTCATTGTTTTTATCAATAAAACAGCTGTCAAATTTCGTTTATACTTTTAGACAATCGACTAGTATAATGAAACCAAAAAGGCTTTAAAAAAGCAAAAATTGAAGTAGTTTCTGTTAAAAATCAGTAAATTCGTGTGTCTGAAATTAATAAAAAACATGGGATTGAAGGTAGGACAGATTTTTAAATTATTTTAAAAGTCATCATGACTTTCTATTCCTACAGAATGCTCAGTTTTTAACAAATTTTTGTCTTAATTTACCGGTAGACTCCTATAAATTATTCCAAATTCAACTCCCTGCTTTTTTCCTTCAAATTTATCGAGGGGGACTAGACAATCTTCTAATTATGAATAATTCAATTTTCCATTCTAACAACTCATTGATTATAAGAGGTAGAATTCGTGTTGTCTACAATTTTCGATATTGACTATTTCTACCAAATATAGTAATTTTTATAATTTCTAAGCTATTGTTAGAGATTTGTTCTTTTGGGAACTTTAAGCTTGCAATTTTGTTGTGGAATTACAGAGGTAGGCAAGTTAGAAAGTCAAACCACCTAAAATCGACGAAAAACTGTAACAAGGCTATGATGGAATTATGATCTATTATCGACCTTAGATTGACATCATTTCTCTTTATAGCATAATCAAATAATTTTATAGTTTTATTGGCGATATTGTTCAAATTTAGAAAAATTCTACATTCACTTATAAATTAGTTTAACTTTTGCGGTAGATAAAGAAAACTAGAAAGTTGTATCAATATAGAAACGTCTATAACAAAACGCTCTTCTACATTTGGTGTGAATTCTCAAACAATCCATTATTTGTAATTAAAAGCAGACAAAGTTCTTGTACAGTAAAGATCTCTTCCAGAAAAATAAGTGGCTAATTTAGATTCGTAACATAATTGAGAATATCTTTCAAACTACACTTTCTAACTGCTAATTTAAACTATCTTCAGACTCTTACTGTGATTGGATTATTTTAGTATTTGGTAAAATTGATTAATATTTAAATAATACGATATAATTTATAAAAATCTCGTGTACTACCCAATTAAACTCGACAATATTGCATTTTATTTGTAGCAACTTTTATAAAACATATTTGTTGAATTTGATTAAATTTTACAAAAACCGTGCATTAATTTAACTTTATTGTTTTACTGAAACAAATTATTATTAATAATGTTGATAGATTTAATTTTATATGAAATTTAAAACTAAATCCTCTCCTATCTGTGATGAATAATAAACAAAATAGTAGAAAATAATAAAGATATAAGAGATGAAGCAAGTATACCTTATTGGGCAACGACAACGCCTTATTGGTTATTATTAAACCATGGTATACTAGTAATGAATATAAAACTTTGTCCTCAACTCTTTCAGTGCGTGGGTTCAACTCTTGAACACTTACCAACAACAACAACAGTCCAAGAACCGGCTACAATTCCCATTTTTTAAAACACACCAACTTTGTTGTGTTTGAACTCTTGAATATCTTCAATTTTTCTATTCGATTTAAAGTTTATTTGATAGTTTAATAAATCTGCACACATCCCATCATTATTACAATCTTAGACTTGCCAGACCGAATTCCACTCTACCATTCCACAGAAACTTGCATAGATTTTATACCAACATAATCTCTACAGTACGAGAGTTGATCGACCTCTTCCTTATCATCATCATTTACGACTACTACAAATTCTAATAAAAAAGATTTAATTTTTCTGAAGAAAAATTGTAAAACTACCTCTCTACATTCATCTCACGTTTTCGCAATCTTCTTTTCTATTGTAATAATTACAGTATTCGGGAAAAAATAAGTCAAGGCTTCACACCTTCAATGAAGCACGGTTTGTTTTAAATTAAAATCCAAGATAATTACGCAAAATTAAATCAAATCGTGTATTTCTAGCGTATTTGTATATTGTTGATTCATCGTTTTGATGAGTAAAATTAACGTTTTACTCAACTGTAGATCACTTCAGAAACAAAGTGGTTGGAATTAAGATGTTTCCTTCACATATGGCTTTATTATTGAGTGAATCATATTCAATGATTATAATTAGATTTCTTGATTTTTTTTAATATTTATTTATACCCTTTAAGGACGCCTTGAACTTTAATTTTATTTGGTGATAATGATTTAGAGATAATTTACTGTTAACTTCTCTAATTTAACGAAATTGGAAAACAAATCGCGTTCCAATTCCACCTATACGGCATGTTTCACTTAAATGCGTCTAGCTATTATAGCACTTGATTGATTTGCGAAATATTTTAAGGATTTATAGGGAACCAACTGGAGATTATTTGAGCAAAATTTGAACCATGCAGCTCATCAGGAAGCTGGTCAAAAAACGATCGTTTCTGACGATTTAGCAGTTTTCATGGCTCAGAATGACTCAAAGCTGCTCCTAACAGATTTTATTCGTTCGAACGGGTAGGAATATTTCGCGCTTGTTCTAGAATAAAATGTGGAGAGTATCCTTGAGTCATATCGGTTTCAAAAATCGTAAACGATGAACGTTTTTTGAGCAAGTTGGTCAAAAAGTGATCGTTTCTGAGGATTTTCGAAAACGAGTTACACGCATAAAATGGCTTAGAATGGCTCAAAGGTGTTCCTAATGATTTTTTTCATTTTTCTCCATTTTATTCCGCAATAGGAATACTTCTAGTTTATTCTAGAATAAAATAGAGACGTGAAAAAAGTGAATATCCTTGTAATTTGGCGTGTTTATCTCGCTTCAAAAATCGCACACTTTTCTAAAAAGAGCATTTTTGAGCAACTTGCCGATGAGCTACGGGGTTCAAATTTTGGTACAATAATCTCCAATGATTCTCCACTAGATCCTTGAAATATCTTTCAGATCGCTCATTAAATAATTGGTATTTCCATTGGAACTAAGAATATTTTTGTAAAAGGCTGTATTGAGTCATTTCTGTGGTACATTTTGTTTAAATTTCCATAAATTAGCAGAGTGATAATGTTTATTTTGGTTTTATTAATTGTTTTGTTTTGGTAGAATTATAACAACAATAAAAATCGATCAATTATTGTTTTTGTGTCAATTTCATCATTTTCAATATTAACCTTGATTAGTGCTTATATCGAAATTTTTATGTAAAATTCCAATAAACTCGTTACAAAAATTTAAAATTTAATTGTCGATTTGTATTAATTTTCTTTTATTTTTTGTTTATTAGTTAAGTATGTCTGCAACGGATGCTGTTAATTTTCGAGAATCCAGTAATGAAAAGGACAATCCAATCCTGATCGAAGAGAAGATTGAAACCGAAGGCGATACAACAATAACAACCACCATGGGGTCAAATGGATCGATAATAAAAGACAACAGCAGTAATTCTACAACAAATAATTCGTTGAAAGAAATCGAAATGAATCCTGTTGATTTGTTAAATTCGAATCTTGTTGAAACTGTTGAAAATTATATTGTTGATAAGCCTTTAAGTACAAATAACGAAGACTTGAACGAATATAATAATGAGCGTAACGATTCTAAATTTATTTATACAGAGCGTCAATCAAATCAAGCAATAGATAATGGTGATGATAAAAAAACACAAATTAATATTGAGAATACGAATGATGGTGAAGATTCAGCAACTGAAAGTCTACCGCCTACTGAGGAGTTAACTGAAGAACCCCACGATCGATCTGATGGTTCCGATTCTGGTTTAGGTTCAGAATTGGCTGAAGAACGACAAGAAACAATAGTTGTAACAACACCAACAGCAACAATTACAACAAATTTAGTTGAAAGCGACAGTGAAACGTCATTTTTAGATCGCATCGATGATGCTGCACAAAATACAAACGGTAATCTTGATGATTTCGACCATAATAATAAAGTTCAAGATTTTCTATTGACAACAAATAAAGAACCAAATCCAATCGATAAAGATATTTGTGATATCTTAGATGCTGCACAATCACCGAAAACTATACAATTAAAAAGTAATTTAAAACGGAAATTATCGAATGAAGAGGACGATGGTCAACCGAAATGCAAGAAAAAACGCGGCATATCATTCGATAGTGTTACTGTGTTTTATTTTCCAAGGGCCCAAGGCTTCACTTGTATCCCATCACAGGGCGGATCGACGTTAGGAATGGGGGCGCAACATACACACATGAGAAAGTTCTCGATTGTTGAACATGCAAACGAACAACGCCGCATCCATCGGCAGTTATTACAACAGTTGCGTTCACAAAGACATTCAACTAGTGGTGGCAATAATAGTAATAATTGTGGAAATAACAGTAATAACGGTACAAATAATGGAGCTTCAACTTCAACAACAACTACAACGGCGGCGGCGGTGGCGGCTTCATCAAGCGATGAGAGCGACAGCGAAGAAGAACCGAGCGATGCCTCCGAATCTGAAATGGATTTAGATAATTATTATTTCCTACAACCGGTACCAATACGACAACGGCGTGCTTTATTACGGGCATCAGGTGTACGAAAAATTGACTCATATGAGAAAGATGAATGTCGCGATATTAGATCGTCACGGGAGTTTTGCGGTTGTGGTTGTAAAGGTTATTGTGATCCGGACACTTGTTCTTGTAGTCAAGCTGGCATTAAATGCCAAGTGGACCGTTTAAATTTCCCATGTGGTTGTTCTAGGGACAATTGTGGTAATTCAAGTGGTCGAATTGAATTCAATCCAGTTAGAGTACGTACACATTTTATACATACATTAATGCGACTTGAATTGGAAAAGAAACAAGAGGATGAATTGAAAGCTGAAAAGAAGAACGATTCGAATTGGATGGATAATGAACGTTTAAATTATCAAATTAAATCTGATAATTCGCAATCGAATAAAGTTTGTAATCTTCATAGTAATAATAGTAGTAATATTAGTAATGTTAATGGTAATTTATTAAGGAATAGTAATTTAAATTCACGTACAGATATTGTTGATAGTTGTGTCCATGATTCGGGTAGTTTTACAAATTTACATTATGGTGCCCCCGGGGAAGGCCCCGGTCAAATGACAACACCACATAATCCAACAACGGCCGGTTTTACCGATTTACCAGCACGTGAAGACTCGTTAGATCTCTATACGTTTAGAGAAGATTGGTATGGGGATGATACGACACGGGACGGTCCCGTTGTTGGTGGTGGTGAACGGCAAAAGCAACACCCCCACCAACCATTCCCACCTACTACTACCAAAACTACAACTACTACTAATACTAGCAATAGTGGTGGTAGTGGCGGCCAGGGTTTCCATTTTCCCGACCCCAGGTTCTCCGATGTTGGTTTTCCAGCCAGTACCTCCCCCTATCCATCCAATCAATACACGCAGCCGTACCAGACGAATTTTGCCGACTTTACCCCCGTCTTCAATCCCTATAATAGTGGCAGCGATAATACCACCACCGGTGGTAATGGTAGTAACAGCAATAGCGGTAATAACAGTACGGATGGCGGTAATACTAGCAGTAATGATGGTTGTAATGCGAATAGTATAGATGGAGAAAATGGAGGTAATACCACCACCATCACCTCTACCACCACTACAACTACCACCACTACTACTGCCACTATTGGGGATGGATATAATACGGAATTTGGGGCAACTACAACAACAAAAAATTTAAATGAAGATCTAACAACTACAAATACAAATGTAAATAATTTTAAAAGCTTTACAAATGATAATTTTAATAATACAAAAGAGAATCAATACACTAGTTTGAATCCGATTGGGGCCAACAATAAAATCGAATCGTTTTCGGATTTATTGAATGGACGTTATACGTACACTGGCTATGATGATACGAATAATTTCAGCTTAAATCCAACTGATATAACAACAACAATTAATAATGGTGGTGGTAATAACGATGTGATACAGAAATGCGATTCGAACACTACGACCAATTGTAATCCGAATAATTCAGATGATTGCGACGATAATTTTGGTGAAATTATCAAAAAATCTATGGTTGAAACAACGTCAGCTTAAATTTTTATTGTTTTTAACAATTATGTTCCACATTACTTTGTTACTGCTATTATTATTCTAGTAATTATATATAAAAAGTAATAATAAAATGTAAATGAGATTTATATATTAAAAAAAAATGTAGAGGATATTAGAGAGAAGTGTTTTAATAAATGTTGTGCAGAAACACATTTTATTAAACCTGAAAATATTTGAAAAATAAACAAAATTACACCAAGAATAATCAATAACGAAACAATCCTGTTGTAATTCTTAATTATAATGTTAACATACAATTGTTGTCAGTTTTGTTCCTATTTTCAAAAATAATTTATTTCAATTATCAGCTATTTAATATAAAACCGAAAATAAAGCATATGAATTTTGAGAATTGTTTTAAAAATACAATTCTAAATGCAGATTATTTGAAATTACCGCCACAATTTCAACCCTTGCAAAATCGAACAATTGAAATTCACCCAACCAATCCCGAATCCCAGTTTTAAAACTCCCGCCACTCCTCACTAATCAACGCCACTCCATATTCGCTACTAGATAACTAGATAAATTCTAATAGTATTGTAGTAGAAATAAGTAAATAGAAAACCCCTAGTGTATTTTAAAATTATAATAAACTATTAATTATTGTATCGATAATGTTAGCACCTTTAGTCAATAAATTGAACGATTTGCGTGTCGTCTTGGCTAGTGGTTCCGAACAACGTGCAAACTTGTTGCGGAGTACGGTAAGAGATGGCGCTATCACTATAACTGAAATCACTAATCGAATTTGTTAGAAATTAAAATTCGAGGTCCATCCGTCGAATTTCGAGGAGAATTTGGATCCGAAACGGCATACGTTTTCGGAATTCGTTGAAAATACGGCGTTCGGCAAGGTGAAGGATGTTTGGTTGAAACTTGAGCACGATCCGACACCGCCTGATATCATAATTGGGGCTGATACTATGG
The DNA here is from genome assembly GCA_013841215.1 of Hycleus cichorii. Taxonomy (NCBI): domain Eukaryota; kingdom Metazoa; phylum Arthropoda; class Insecta; order Coleoptera; family Meloidae; genus Hycleus; species Hycleus cichorii. The sequence goes on along the minus strand of JACDRQ010000236.1, from coordinate 40,608 downwards.
TCACGTACAATGGACGGATGTATGGGAAGCCGAAGACGAAAACTGAGGCTTTCGATACGATCAAAGAGTATTCAAAGCCGACAAATCTTGTAGATTATTACGATTTTTCTACATTTTAGTTTGACTCAAGGTGGTTTACCTAACGCCGTCTATACTGGTGTTGTCATCAAATATCGAGATGAATTCTATAAGTTTACAGAAGTTACAACTGTGCATATGCTGAAATTAACCGACGCTGAAATTCTCTCTTATGTTAACACAGGAGAACCCATGTAAGGGTATAATTAATTAACCCTTTATTACATGTAATTACAATGTAATATTGCTCTAATTAGCTACGATTATCCTCCTTGGAGACTCTACTATAAAGCGTTGAAATCAATTTTCCATTAGTTATAATTGTAGAATTCATTACAATTATTGATTTTCAGGTGTAAAGCCGGTGGTTACGGTATCCAGGGTATTGCTGGTACTTTCATTAGGCGCATTGAAGGTGATTGTAATAATGTGATTGGTTTGCCCATGACTCGATTGGCTCAACACCTGAAAAGAATTCTACACGAAGAATTAATCATTTGAATTTTAGATGTATAATTGGTTGCCTATGCGGCCAGCGGTTAAAATCGTGATTAAATGTAGATTTTCATTAGAAATCTCAATTTTGCTCCATTTTCTCCATGATTGCTTAATATAAAAGAATAATAGAGGGGAAAATAACGCTCTAATATCAAAACTACAATAATAATGACTTGTGAAGGGAAAACGTTGCGATAATTTCCCATCGAGCTAACAAAAAAACCGACAATAGAAGAAAATTACAATAACAGAATTTCCTTTGTTTGGGAAACTTGATTACAATTATTTAGTAAACTAAATAGACGGGAGATTAACTGCGAAAATATCAAGTGCTAAATTTAACATATTTCCAAGTCACTTCAACAACATGAAACATTTCACAGTTTTAATCATAACACAAAACAACCCATCTGTGTTTCTGTTAAATTGTTTACATATTCATATTTAACGGGGAACGATTATATTAACCATGCACCTAATTATTTTGAGTATAACTCGAAAATTTGTGCGATTTTCCTCGAAATTGTTTAGTCTACCGTTCAGACCCTCCAACCAGAAGGGTTGTTATTGGCGAATTTTCAACGCATTCTAACGTCACGTCTTGGATCGTGTTACGACATATGGAGAGGCGAGTAAACAAAAAAATTTGTACGTTGCAAAGGGGCTCTTTATTGCACAGCGGCTGTTGACTGACATACTGCCGCCAGATGAGGATTTCGTACGAAAATTCGATCGAAACCATCAACGGATGTCGATCTAGAATTTTGCAATCGATTAAGATGAGAATAAGTCAAGGTGTGGTCTTTTTTGCAATCATTAAAACCAATAACGATGCCTTTTACCTTGTTCTGAATGTAACTCGTTTCCGCTATTGGGGTACAGTCAAGGTTCGTTTATCAGCCGTTTATCACCACCAATTTCAATAAACCTACCTTGGTGTACTGATTTAAATACACAAATTTTCGAATAACAGTCGTATTCTCTAATTTCTCGCGATTCGTTGCCACATCAACGATGAAATCTGCAATTACAATTCTGTTTATGCCTAGTTGTCATGGTAACGAGTCGCCTAAAACTTAGAGAATACCACTGAACAACTGAACTTATTTACGGTCAATTTCCCAGAACTTTCTAATAATTGTATCTGTCTTGTATAAGTGTGTCTAAAGTGGAGTCAAGTCGAATTTGTTTGAGTATAATTGAATTGTCCGAAATTTTCCGAACAACTAATAAATTCGCTGTTATCAACAAATAAAACCGAACAATGGAGGTGTTTTCAAACAATTTAATCATAATTTTAAACAATATTAGTAACCAGTATTGGTATTTCTTCTATCCGTTGAAAATTACACGACAAACGTTTTTCCTAGCAGATAATAATGCAACAATAATAACTTCCGGCTTTGGGCATTATATGGAATTAACCCATTTCTATCTAATTTTTTTCGAGTTAAATTGCAATTTATTTGTTTATTTTAAATAATAATTACGTTATTTTGTGTACGTTTTTATTTTCCTGTTGTTTCGATTGCAATATCTTCTCTGAAATTATGATTTTTTTCGTTTTGTCCGCCTGTTCCCAAAACTTTCTCTTGTACTTTTGTATTTGTTTTTATTGTAACAATTTATTATTCATAATCGATTTTAATTGAATTGTGAGATTATAATTAACATCCTTTATACATTCACCGTTCTCCTCCCAGCTCTATTATTGTTGTTATTTGCGCTATTTTCTCTAATTTTTTTGGAAATTTCCAATATTTTCACGATTGTTTGTTGGTTCTATAGCGTAAAAATATATGAATTTGCACAAATATTTCCACACCAACTCTCAAATGTATTAATTCTCTTATTTAAAATAATATGTGATGAAATTACGGTTCGGAGAACAAAGTGAACGGTGAATGATTTTCGTTCTTTAATTTAACAACAAATTGTAAACTATTGGAATAACACGAAAATTTATCCGATTTGGGGCCAATTAGATTTATCTAAACAGGTAACTAATCAATGTTGAATTAAGATTAGAATAATTGTAACTATCTTTTTATCATTGTTGATTATATCTAATCTACCACCGGCAATTTCCTAAATTTACAGCTTTTATCAACCCGAAAATTAGCAGATAAATTACGTAAATCTCCCACGATACAGCTCATTATAATTAATTCAAAATTCCTTATAATTTCCCTATTATTGTATAATTAATTTGAAGACGATTATTAATTTTCTCTCCGATCAATAGATTTCCTTCTTATTATTCTTTGATTACCTTAAATTCGAAATAAAAATAGACGATTATTAATTTTCTCTCCGATCAATAGTTAGATTTCCTTCTCATTATTCTTTGATTACCTTAAATTCGAAATAAAAATAGTTACGGAACAACATTAAAGCTTAAGAAAGTGTGGGAATTCAATTGACAATGAAACAATAACTATGGAACAGAATAATGGACCAAGTCACATCCCATTCTATGATTTTCTCTAAACAATAAACGCGCAAACATTGTACGTATTTAGATAAAGCATTCGTTATTGTGCATTTCTCTACTCTATAAATTTATATCAATCATCATTTCGTTATAATTCGTGTCTGTTAGTCAAAGTGAGAGAAGAGAAATATTGTGCTGTTGGAACATCAAACAACTGTATGTTTATAAGGCACCGGGAGCCGAACTTGGCGAGTTGTGGTGACTCGTCCGACTCGTTTAGTCGCTTTTCAGACGCCACAGCCGGAGGATCGCTGTCGCTCCGAGTTCCACGAACGCATGTGCGCGTGTTTTTGTTGATTTAACTTCGAGATTTTCCCAATTTCCAAGTGACTTATAATCAAAGTTGAATTGCAAGAAAACACCGCAAATCAAGGTAAGCCAATTGGGATTGTTCAATAAGCTGAAATTTATCGTTAAAACGATTCGGGTCGGTGGATTTACATGCAAATATTTCTATATTTCATTGTGAATTTAATAAACTAAACAATACATGTCAGATAGGTTGTCGTGATAAACTAGCATCCTTTATTGTTATTGTTGTTGCCATTATCCTTGGATGCGTGCTCGAAATTATTACGACTACATTAGAATCGACAATTTTCAATGATTTGTAGTCGATTTTCTTCATTAATGATTCATCCACGTTAAATTAACGAAATGATTAGAGTTGAGTCACGACAAAATTCTTATCAACAATTAGACTATCGATGAAATCAAGCTCCTGTAAAGAATTTAATTGGACTCGGCCACTAAAACCGATATGATGTCAGATTTCGATTTGCAATAAAGATGAGTTTCATGCATGATTGTTTTATTAACAAGCAACGATTATTTAATACGATTTTAACCAACCTTTACTTTTCAAGTATAAATTGCAATCGAATTAGTCAAGTCTACGAATTATATTACCAAGAAATTACTTTCTTTTTCCCATTGATTTGTGTTATTCAACACCCAAAATGGTAATTTGTTATCTGAAAAATGCAGGTAATTGGCGGACATTTACTAGAAAGTGTCGCTCAATTTCCGCTAATTGATCCGTTAATTATTAACGTTAATAAAGAATCATGCACCATTTACCAACTGGAGACACTTTTCCTGGACGTTGATTAAATAAATAATTAAATTTATACGACAGGATAGCTCGAAGATTAGTTTCAATTTGAATCGACATTGTTCGATGAAATAGTCGAAAATTGGGCATTTTTTCGAATCTTCTCTTTCACTGATCCGCGATGGAATTGTCGTTGACCGCGTTTCGCTTCGTGGATTCCTCTGATTTCTCTCGTGATTCCTTTTGTGCAAATTGTCACCAAGACGATGGTCATCTTGAATATCCGTGTACGTTCAACCTTGTGGGTTGATTGTGGATTTTTGTAAAAAATATTTCGAAGAATTGTATAAATATGCATTGTTTATGTTGTTTTAATATATGCGCTTCTGTCAGAAATTATTTACATATTTATCACTTTTCTATTGGGTGGTTCGTACCTTGGAATTATTAAAAATTAATGGTCGTGATTCATAACCGTCAAAATTAAGTGTTTATTAGGCTTTTATAACTAACCGCAAATTAGTCTGGAATTGTGTGTGTGTAGAGGAAATCGGGTATTCTCCCACGAGTGGAGGGTCCAAAACTGCGATCGGATGCCGGTTCTGTTTCCCAAAAGCCGGAAAAAGACCAAACCACTGTGACCGAGACCATATTACACTGCATAATCAATAGAAGCGTGGTAAAGTTCAAATAATTGTCTAGGATGATGATCATTTGAAAACGTACCGATCAAAAGTTTCCAAACGGAAGTGCCTTTACACATCGATGAGTTTCGATTTAAATAGCCGCACGAGCTACGCCATTAATTTCTTCTTATATTCGAAACGCAATGGAAAAACTGTCTGTCTATTCATGGCCAACAATGGGGGCACGTATTGATGGTTTAGAAAAATTTTGGAATTATTAATTGCCAGTACAGTTAATCATGTATCCGTTCGAATCAAATAAACGACGAGTTTTGAAGTAGTAACTGGTATTATTTCGCTTCACTTCCTTAGCTGCGGGCAAGGTGAAAAGAAGAAACCCAAAAGAGAATATGTTGTTATAATAGCGGTAGCAAGTATAGTAGCAGGTCATTATCGCATTCCACTGGTGTTGATCAACTTTCAGGCAGATCAAATCTACGGCTAAAGAGAAAGAAAGAAAGAAACTGTAAACAAGAAAAATGTCATTGTGCATTGTTCTAGGAGATGTTTTCTTGAAAATCCCACATAATCAATTTATTCGCAAATTACCAACTAATGGAGATCAAGACAAAACCAACTACTTTATTTTTAATTTCCCGATGAAAACTAGTCCATCTGTTGACTAATACCGGTGACTGAGTAATTTTCAAACCATCTTATTTGAAATAAAGCTACCGTCATCATTATTACTAATATCGAAGATTATTTGTGGTATCGTGTTTTAAATTATAACCAATTGCAAGCAAATTTTAACCCTCTAGTTTTTTAAATCGGAACAAAACTACTGGAAATGAGAAATTTTCCATTCTATTGCAACATCCGTTAATAATTCGCACATATTCAAAACAGTTACATCACCCTTATATTAAAATTGGGAAATTGACGTAACCCATTCGAATCTGTCGAAATTTCACCAATTTTCCCACAATATTATGACAATAATGAGATTCTAATTGCACAAGATGGCTCTCTTGATTGGTCCTCAACTTTACGTAAGATTTGTTATTGATGAACAGGCAAAGAATCGTGGTTTAATTGTCGATTAATTGGCTTGAAAGTTGCGCCTTAGGTTTGTATTTTGCAGCGGATTTCGATCGAAAAGAGATTAACTGCAAGTTGAGTTTATTTAATTAGACCTAGACCTCCGAGTTCAGTTAGTTGAAATTAATAGAAACGGCAATTGGGTAATACCGAAAACTGTAACAAATTTTTTGTATTGACAATTTTAGTACAAAGGTTACGTTTTAAGTTGAGTTAATTAAGAGTACTGTACATAACGGATAGTGGATGATAATTGAGCTGCCAGACTGGCTTTCGAGCTGTTTTCAAACACTCGCTAGAATTTTTTATTTGGCTCGAATAATTGAAATATTTCGCACCTATTGAACAATATGTAATGATTGTGGTTTTTTTATCTAAAAATTCCTCGCGCCATTGCACAAATCCGCTCGATTATTTAACAGTTCTGTTCTATTTGTTGCGAAATTTTCGAATTTCGATCGGAAATCTGTCCAGTTCCTCAAATTATCCAATTTTCTGTTGCGTTACGCTATAAATAATTGGTAATTGGCGAATAAAACGCTATTTCATCGAGTTATACCGATTCATACGACAATAATTCCAGTTTATAAATCAAATTTGAATCGATACGTGCATACAAAAGGGCATTCATGTTGTTGGTTTTAAAGTTGAGCAATAAAATGACCCAAGGATCGGTTCTTGGAATCATCAACCTACACACGCCCTCAACATCTTGGACTTGAGGCCGCTCCTCTTTATCAACAACGCACACATTGTATTTAGACGAAACTATTGTTCGTGGAAACAGTGGAGATTGTTGGACATTTTCAAACCACCTAAAGCGTACAATTTTCTCGGTTATTTGCAAGAAAAACTCAACTATGATGGAAGATGTTGATTAAACTGGACAGAATCGCCGTCTATATTTCTCGGCAAAATTCAAACAGTCGATTATATCTCCAGTTTAATTTTATTTATGCATATGTGTGCATTAATATAGCCGTAAAGATGGCAACATGTAGAAGTAATTACATATGCGTATTATGCACGCTTATAAAGCATTGTAAAACTGGCAAGAAACTTGAAACATGGACGATATTTGCAGAATAATCTACAACTAGGGGAGCAGTCTCAAATAAACAGACTTGACGAGAATTTCAAGTTCCAGTAAGACTCGATTATTTGCAATAGAAGCCGAAAATTAAGCGATTATTACAACAATTAGCGCCATCAAGGTTTTATTTAATTGAGACTCGCGTCATTAATGATTACCGGTCCTGTTGTGTGTAATTTCGACAAATTTTCCCCAACAATACCCGATGGTAATCGTTTAATAATTCAATTGACCTTTTATTTTGTTTCAAAAAAAAAACAAACCCGGTGAAGATTGAGATAGTGATCTTTGCACTCGGTGCAATTAATATTCAAGATTCTTTTCAGTTGATATGGAAAAGAAATTGTTTTCTTGATCGTTTGATTAATTCAGTCTGACAAAATGTTAATTTAACTGAAATTATTTTATGGATTCTTGGCACGCCGGTATCGGGCCAGTAGAATGACTTTTCCTTAATTTTATTCGTTTAGATGAAGGTGTCTGACACGGGCACAGGTCTGTCGGATTGGGGACGTGACGGAAATTTATCGAAAATAATTAGTCGAATTCTCAAATTTTGTGGCTTTTCTTCTAGCGCTTTAGTAAATATTGTAGTTAATTAATAGCTGTGGGCTTGTAATCAGCTGTTGTTGTTGATGGTGTTATAAAATAGGGGATTTTTGTTTAACAAATATTAGTACCAGTTTGTCAACACCTGGATTTCTAGTGAATTATCATTAGAGAATGCTTGGAAATAAACGTTCAAATTGACTGTAATTATGGGAAAATTGAAACAATTCAAGGCGATTATTGCAGATTTAATTATTTTTTAATTTCGAAAATTGTTCGTTGAATTTTCCCACATTGTTCATCGCCATTTGTTCGTTATCAAAATTTCTCCTCGTCAAAACTGAGCCTTTCAGCCTTTAAATTTACGTGTTAATAATGCAAAAAATTTATGTCTTGTCATAAATTATGTATGCTTCATCTTTAATTCTTTAATAATGCAAACCATATGTTGTATGTAACTTGACCATGCAACAAATGGTTCGTTTTCAAAAAGTCGATAAAAATTAAATGAAGAAACCGTGTATATAGGGGCCTAATTAGCTGTAATTTACATTATATTGTACTTCGACTTAACTGCTTAATTATAATAACGAGTAATATTAAAGTAATTTGGTTTTAAATACTTCAAAGCAAATGGGGGATTTGAAAATCTGTCATATTTCTAGTTTCTTTCGATCACTAACGGATTTTCTTTTTATAGAAACCCATCGAGATTAGTTAAAGGAAGAAAACGATAATTAAATCAACAGTAAACAACTAATGAAAACTATAAATGAAATAAACATAGGAAACCCTTTTCACAACTTTTCCGTAATATTTTATTTATAACTAGACTTTTAAAAATAGTCTCAATTATCAATCAATTTCATTTCTTCAATCTGAATGAATCGAATATATCGATCAGCAACCACACCTCTATCATATTTTATAAATACCACTTTCACTAAATTGCATCGTGTCAATAGAATTTCATCAACTTTTCGGACAAACAGTGCACGAGCCGCACCTGTTTTAATATAAATAGATGCACAGGGGGAAACAGGAGTGGCCGCCACCCCATTCTATATAAAACTAGCATAATTGAATTGTTGATTTAATTAAATGCAGGGTGGAATAATGGGAAATGCACCCCAACCTTGATTGGCAATTTTAATTGTGATTTAATTTAGAAATAAAACCCCTCGATTCAAGTTGATACGAAAATAGATTCGAATAGAAATCACGTTTTGTTTTGGAAATAATCGCGATTGATTCGGGTTTTATTGATGGAAATCTGGAATTATTGTACTTTATCGAACAAAACAATTTACAAAAATAATTGGCGTTATTTATAAGGAAGTCGAGCGGTTCAACGGACTGGAAATTTCTCAAATTGGTAAGCTGCGGGGGTGCCATAAACAACCCACAAAATTGCTGGATTTATCGGCACCTCAACTCGACATTGACGTTGATTCGGAGCGAAAAAAGGCCGAACAGGTGTTCGTATTAGTTAACAATTTTTCTTTTGAAAGTAAAGGTGGGACGCTATATTTGCATGCACAATTCTCGAAATATCGCCCACATTCCACTAACCTAACTTAATAACAATGATGTAATCGATAGGTTTTTACAATTGTCCCCAAGTGAGCGGTTATTGTTGGTTTTTTAACAAATCTACAACTTCCTGTTGGAATTCTTTCCTGCGGTGGTGATTGTGTGGGCTTCAGGTTAGAAAGCTGTGAAACGGAAGGGTTCGATTATAGGGGCGCTACTTCCAATATCACCAATTCAACAGTAGTAAACTGAAACTGAAAAGGAAATGTTTAATACGAACCAATTAACCGGTGGCGTCAATTATAATTAAATCGAAATTATTGTTATAAACAGGAAATGAGAATTAGGCGGTTTCTATTATTGTTATTGAATCTCCGGTGGTTTATGGGAGTTGAATTCTTCCCAAAACACAATAATCAATCGATTTTATATCGATTTAAACAGGACCAACATCTGGACTGGACCAGATGGTTGATGATACAAGCAGATAAAAGCAATTTTCTTATTGTTAGCGATTTGTAGCGGTCAATTCAGCGATAACAAGACGGGCAATGATAGCGCATAATATGCACCTGATAAAACGCAAAATTTCGCCCTGATTTAGTGCACCAGAGATTGTATTTCTAACCGTAATTAATTGTTTACCATTTGTACAGATAGAGGGAAAAAATCGACAATTGTGGAACGAGATAGTTGTTTTTTATCGAAACAGTTGACAGGAAATCGAATTGCGGAAGTTGGAATCGGTGAATGAAATCGAAATTACACGCTAACAAATTTTTGTCCGCAATCGTCCTACAAATCTAAAAATTTCATTGTCGTTTTGAAATTTAATGACTACGAGAATTTCAGTTTATCTACGTTGATCTTTAAAATATCCATCGATATACGCTCTGATTTCTTATTTACAATTGAATCTGAATAAAAGTCATTTTAACCGGCCACTGGTGCATCTAATTTGCATTAATTTAATTAAATATCGATCTGGTCCAATTCCAGAAGCCATTTGCCTAATTTAACGATATCAAGCTTTTAAAACGTCGACGATTCCTTACATCAGACTGAAACTAATGCAATTAGTGATCAATTTTTGAATAATTAACTCTCAAGAAATTCCAAAATCAGTCTGAACCGACTTTCAAATTGTTTATTATTAAAACTAACAAGGGACGATGCGCCCGTTGATAACCTTAGAGATTTCATCAACTACCAATTTCAGTTCTCTCTTTTTGAACAACATCAACGATAAATTCTCAATGGATTGCCTTGTTTTCGAAAACAAATTCGTTTTTATGTAAAGTCTCCAAGAAGAGATTCCGTAATAATTCATCGAATTATGTTGCAACATCCTGTAGTGTTTACAGAATTAAAAAAATCGACCAACAATCCCCGTTTAAAGGGCTATAAAAGCGAAACAATCGCATTCCGATATGTACAGCACGGGAAAGTCGTCGCCCTAGATTTTTCCAAAGACCACAGAAATTGTTGTGCAACCACAGGATTTTATTACACGTTGATCTATCTGTAGTTGAACGTTTGTTTGAGAGAATGAAAGAATGTTGGATCGATTTCAAGGTGGATATTTTGAGAAAAATCGGTCGCGACAGTAACACTACAGATGTAATAACAGGAAATCATCGCTTATTAATTGCAATAATTAGATCTGCATCGGGACAACTGAGCAGAAAAGATTTTCTCACGCTACGATAAAACGTGGTGATGATTTTTATAATAAAATAGGACTATTGTACCGAAATTCGGGCCTGATAACCGAATAATGCGTTCTTGTTAAACGGGAACAGACTTTCAACATTTCTATATTTTGTTAATTTGTTTGGTTTCAGATGATGAAACACGTGCAGCTTTCTCCTTACAGGAGCAGAGCTGACACTGTGTCCCTTAGTTCAACAACGTCCTATGGTAGTTTAAGTCCAGAACCGCTCGGCAGTCGATCATCGAGTTACTCATCATTACACGAAACGTCATCGTCATTATCAAACCCACAGGTGAGAGGATTATGATCAATTCTTCGAAATCGCTAATTAGAGTTAAATAAACATTGCATTTTAATCAAATTTCTCGGTATCAACAATCGATCGCGTAACACCCGGTTGTTTATCGGGAGAACGTCCCGGATGCTGCTCTTTCTCCAATAATTACTCGAAATACGCAAATTTAAAATTAATGAAGTTGTGTAATGATTACAAATTGACAAGTAGTGTCGACAAGCAAATAAACAGTTAACACCGCTCGAATAATCATGTTTGTGAATTTATAGCCGGAATGGAATCATAATAACTAGAAGAAAAAACAAAAATTCTTTAATAGAGTAGTGACGGTAGAAAAAACGCATAAAGAATCCAACAACACAACAACAAAGAGAAAACAAACGTCACTGCGTGGGAATTTGTGTTCTTTTCCCGTGGAAATAGGTTGCCTTGTAAGGTCGACTTGTACAGCGAAATATTGAATTTAATACGCAAAATTTACAATTCTCTTAACATTATAATTTCGCTAACGAGCCACTATTTAGCCGATTCATATCTGTCTCGTTTCAATTTCGATGCAATTAAAATAATGACGATAGAGAAGGTGGATGCGTCTTCCCATGGACGTTCTCATGGTGTCGTATAGCATCTGGTAGCCGGGCTTGAAACCCTTTTTTCGAAATAAAACACTTTGGAAAAACGAAAACACCGAATTATAACGGCTGACTTTATGTAATTTTCGGTTGAAAATTTAGAATGTGGGAAATACGCGAGACATCCTTAACGTTTATTATAATTCCCATAATGAATAGCCTAGTTTTCATAATTATTTGATTTTAGAAGCATTGAAAGACAATGTAACAGGTTTCTTTTATGCGAATTAATTCTCAACAATTATAATTCTACAATTCTTATTATTGGTAACGAAATTTGATATGTAAATATTGACGGAGTAGATGTTTTATCCAAAAATAAAATTCGAGACGATCTCAAGTGGATAAATATTTCGTGAATTGTAAATACGCCACTTATGGTGCGTCTCGCGAAACTTGACTCGTGGAAGAAACCGTAAATTCAAATAATTTACGCCGAATCTGGGTACCGGAAGGTCAAATTTGCAATTCAGCTGCAAAGAACCACGTAAATTTGCCATTTACTGTAACTCCAAAGATTCTATAATGAGTTAGCGAGATGTCAGCGAACTTGACTTCCCCGTAAACATCCTCCCAGTGTTGTTTTGTACATAAACGCTCCTTGTTGGCGTTATTTATTGTTGTTTTTGATCGTTTTCTCTTTCAATCATTTGTAATTTTATGGGTGGTCAAGTTGACAACCACAAAAATGCAAATACATCCACAAACTAGTAGTAATTCTAACAAAATTCCAACAAAAGTAAACATAAGACGCCTTTAAAAAGGCATACATATGTTGCGCACTGTGATAAAAGCATTAATCAAATTCATAGTTGATTCTTCTTTAATATTCAAGACATATAAGGCCTTCTATTCAATGCGGTTGTTGATCTTTTATTATTATGTTTACCATTATTAATATAACCCTTTTATAAAAATAAGACCCTATATTTTGAATTTCAAATGAAATTCTTTTAGTTTTTGTACAACTGAACGTGATAGAAGAAGGGCAAAGACCTGCCACAATCTCAAACATCACCGATCGTTCTTATTCGTCTGATCGAACAGGAAATTTTGTGTAAAACTATGCGGATATTGTATTTTAAATTGAATGTAAGTTGATTAAAAACCAACCAGACGACTTTTTCTACATTTATTATGATCGTCTTCATTGCTATCGTGTTTTATCAAGAAGAAAATTTCCTTAATGAAAATTACTAGGCAATTTAAAATAAAACAATAAATTGATGGTTTCCTGGTGTGTGTATGTACGAGGAATCTTCTTCCTTTTTAAGGAAAAAGTAGTTCAATTATTACAATACTACCACCCACGTCAAAGATTGTAATTTTTTTAGATTTGTTTCGTTGAAATCAATTGTAATCGAGTTGACACGAGAGAAAAACCCACACTTTCCTTATTTTGCAATAAAATAATGATGCGATTGTTTCAATTCATAATTAACATTAATTAGAAAGTTGATTCTGTGATAATTTTATATTGAAAATTAGTTTAATTTCCTAATTTTTCCACGAATACACTCCACTGAATCCCTTATAATTTTCCCTTTTATATCTATTGTATTATTGTTTTTTTTAAACTAGATTCATGCCATTTCCGTTTTAACAAATTGAAAACAACTCGCGTGTTGAATAGATTGATGTGAACAGATTTGTTGAGGATTTCCAAGGGGACGATTCGCTAAAGACAACAGAGTTAACCAAATAGCACACGCCATACGCATCCTGTCTGACCCTATTTGCGTTCTTCACCTCGGCCAGATGGCTATAGGTTCGATTTCCTGGTTTCCGACGAGCCAGTCGGATGGACTTGAATTTTGCCCTCAGCGAGGCAAACTTTAAGCCCCAGTTGTTTTCGCATTGAGATTTTAGTCCCCTGTATGTTCGCCATTTATCCGACACGAAAATTTACCATCTTGTTTGTTTCTTGGGGCCGTGACTGAATTCAATTACCTCCAGCCAGCTGCTGTGCAACATTCACTCTTAACACAAGACAGGATGTAAGAGGTAATGTTTTTATTAGTGGCACACGGTGCAAGAGCCCCCAACTATATTATACACCGGCCGACCCTTTTTAAACGTTTATTACATTGAAATCTCCCTTTTGCATGTGATGTTACAAGGGGGCGATCCATTAATATTGAACACGTTCTAGTAACTAAAAATAAAATTATTATAAGCAAGTAGTAAATAGTAGTAAATGACGAAAAGGGGGTAATTGTAGGGCAGTTATTTTTATATACCACCTATAAAAATATAAAATCTAACAATAAATTTGTATAAATAGTGAAATGTTAACAAGTCTCTTTGATAACAGATCTAAAGATTACACATAGTCAACGACATTCCTGTTTTATCAGTAGAAACATTTGTTGATTCTGTGTGTATGGGAGATGAAAATCAAACAATCATGTCAAGAATTTTTAAACATCTCCCATTGGAGAAAAATCGAAAAATTATAAATAACGTTATTTTTTAGCAAAACAACGAACAAATCACGTGCCTTTTCCGGTATTAAAACCTTGAACTACAGGATATTGAAACAAACCCAACAATGTCATAGAATTAGTTTAAAACAAAATCAAATCTTAACAATCGTGTCTAATTGAAACAATTGACCGTAACAATTTTCAAAATAACCAATTAATTCGAAATGGGTCATAATTTAAAAAATGCGCGTTTTTAGCGAAACCAACCAACCAGAAATCGGACTTTTGGCGCGATATTTAAAAATCAGATTTTTCGAGTCAGGTGTTGGAAGTGTGCACGTGCTCAACCGCGCACAAATGGTTGTTTCCGGCCCTCGGTATCGGTTTACTAATGTTTTTATACCAATATGAGGGAGGAATCAGCCCTTTAAAACAATTTACTTTGATGTTCTATACAAAGTAGTGCCAGATTAGATTACATTACGGTTTCTGTCTTGAGGCGAATTATACCATGGAACTCTTTTGGAATTGGTTATTTTTATCTCAAAAATTATAATTAATGTCTTTATTAAAATGATCGAGATACTTTCTGGATTTTATTTTGAAAAACTTGAGTTTAATTGCCAAGTTTCCGGCTGTAATTATAAATCGTTGATTGGGATTTTGTAATATTCGTCTAATACTGGATGTAAGAAACAGAAATGAAATTGTGTTTGCTGTTATCTAATCAAAATTGAATTCTAATAGCTTTTAGTATTTGTTATTAACAACAAACATAAAATATACAAGACGATAAATTTAATAAAATATCCTGTTATTTTGTCGATAATTAATCACATCTACACAATTTTTATTGTTTGACTATTTTTCTAAAATTAAATCGAAATTTCGTGTACATCGACGATAATTTATTTATTGATTTTTTCCTGTTGAATTTCTCTCACTTCCACCTCTTGTAACACGAAATATCAACCATATTGTCCATTCATCATCGTGTTTCTAAACGAAGAATTCAACGTTTGGGTGTTCGACTATTTCAAATATTCCTTTTTTCCTCTTCTTTTTTGATTTTGTATTTTTGTATGTCGGAAAACAGGAAGACGCCTGACATTAGGACGCTGTAAAGGTGTCGATTTAATCTAAATCCAGTTCTAGACCAGTTTAGAAAGGCAGCTTCTTCGTTCTCTCTATTTCATTAGTATCGTTCTAATGGAAAAGTTCTTTTAAATCATGAATAATTCGTGTAAAAACAATGTCCGAGACCTAATACCTGCTTGTTATAGTCGTGTAAGTATTGTACTATTTATTAATGATTCAAAAATGATATTTTTTTTATTTAAGTAGCGGAAATAATTGCAATTTGTTGTGGGCAAAACTTGATCTTTACGGTTCTTGATTCAGTTCAATATAGCCTATTTTAATGTTTTTTCTAATATAAATCATCGGACTATTTAAAGATTGTGAAAGCTTCACGATGGAGAGCTTTTACAATCCGATATGGTCTAGTGGCTAGGATACCTGGCTTTCACCCAGGAGGCTCGGGTTCGATTCCCGGTATCGGAAAATTCTTTTTCTCATTGATTATTATTAAAATCTAATTAAAAAAACATCGAGAAAATTTCTTAGAGGGAATCTTCCAGCATCCGATATGGTCTAGTGGCTAGGATACCTGGCTTTCACCCAGGAGGCTCGGGTTCGATTCCCGGTATCGGAATGTCAATTTTCCAAATTTTCCACAATTTCCCGAATATTCCCATTTTTAATTGTCTGTAAATTAAAATCGATTATCTTTGAAATTAATAGCAAATTTTACAACGATCCGGTATGGTCTAGTGGCTAGGATACCTGGCTCTCACCCAGGAGGCTCGGGTTCGATTCCCGGTACCGGAATTCCAAGTTTTTTCGATAATTTTAATGTTTTTTTCCTATTTTTTGATTACAGACAACAATTAAAGTGTATGCGAAATGTCTACGTCCCGATATCGAATATAAAACGTTAAGTATAACTTATCAAACGACTTGTAAAGAAGTTGTGGCCACTTTATTGGGAAAATACAAGATGAAGCACCGCGATCCGAAATTGTTCTATTTGAGTATGGAGGTGACAGTACGGAAAGCTGGCGTTCGTACGCATCTAGCGTTAGATGAAGAAGCACGCCCGGCGGTCCTGCAGAGTTGCCACCCTCGCGGTGATTCAAAGTAAATTTATCAACTATAACTCAATCGAGGAAACTAACTATTTTCTCTTAGGTTTTCGTTGCAAACTCGCCGTGGTGGTTTGGTGAAAGTCCACGATTCTGTGTTGAATTGCAATTCACAATACAAGAGCCTCTTAATTAGCGCCCGAACAACCGTCGACGAGCTAATTGCACTACTATTAAATTGTTACAATAGTGAAGAACGCGTCGAACAATTCTCATTATACGAAGTCAATCCTGATAAAGAACAACAAAGAAAACTCCATCCAGACGATAGACCGCTACAAGTGCAACAAACTTGGCTGCCATCGCATAAATGCCACTTTTTGATCCGACGAAATCCCGACTTTCCACCGCGACCAAGACGGAGAGTAAGTTAACAAAACCTGCGATAAATCGATAATTTAACCAGAAATTTGCAGTTTTTGTGGCTGAACGAACCACCTCAACAACGCCAATACCAATCGGCAATGAATCTCGCCCAATTTTCCAAACAACAAAACAATAAAGACGACACGAAGAAAACCGATGGAAAACAAGTCGTTAAAACTGCGGATTTGAAGATTTTCGAAACGAATCCCACCAATAAAACCAACAATTACGCCGATTATGAGAATTATTTCTATATTTAATTTGTTTGAATTGTTCCCTTGTATATATTTGTGTGACGTCTAGTTTATAGGATTACAAAATGATTGTCGTTGTGATAGATGCAGCATAGATTCGCGTTCAGCCAAAGAATTTCAACAGAATTTCGATCAATTTCCCGTTCAATACAGAAAGTATTCGTAGAGAAATAGGTCGGTAGTTTATAGAATTTGTAATCGTTTTTCTTTCAAATTGTGGCAATTACGTGTGTGTTTGCACTTTTCACCAGAAGTTTTCGTTAATTTGTAGAATTATTCAAATTATAAATGTTGAAAAATATTTTCCCAAAGATTAGATTTATGATAGATACGTTTGTATAACATAGAATATTAGTAAGACGATATATGTTGCTAATCTCAAAGAAAATATTCGTAATAGTTATAATCATAATAATTGTGCAATTTCCTCAATATTTCGGTGTAAAAATATATAAACAGTAATAGTAGATATTGTACCAAAGATTTAATGTAAATATCATATTGTAAATGTAGTCTAAGCGAAATGTGTTGAATAAAAGCTGAAAAATCCTGAAAATTTTCGTTTCGAAGTACCGCCAGCAGGATTGAACCGGAGCCTCGGTAGCGCAGTAGGTAGCGCGTAAGTCTCATAATCTTAAGGTCGTGAGTTCGATCCTCACCCGGGGCAGTTAATTTTGTTACATTATCGATAAAAATCGTTAATCAACCTGAAATTTGATCGTAATCTAATTTTAAGACCCGTCAATGAAGCCAACGAAATTTGATTTTTCCGGTGAAACCGCGTTGGATGCTTAAAAGTGGAGTAATCCAATTAATTTTATCAGTAGAATTTAATATCTTTCTCAAAAAAAGGACATTATCTAGAAACTGTCACAGGGACTCAAAACAGCGTGAATAGAATTAATAACCGTTCGATTTAAAGTGGCCGGAATTGATAAGATATCATGGTAGTCAGTTGTCCTTTATCACTGTGATAATTAAAGGACGTACTTGTTATACTGAATTCAGCGTAACAAAAGTTGATTTGACGATGACACCATCTGGGACGATCAATTGTATTCGGTTGAAAGGAAGATGCACATCTGTTATCGTTTGTATTCTCAGTAAATGACAAATTCAACAATTCTCAAATTGTTAGCAATATGCAACAGAATAACCTTGATTGTGGGCCTTTTAACACCGATTTATTTCTTCAGAATTGTGATTGAAATTCATTTATCTTTCGCACCTCCTTGAACAGAAAATAGACCACAATTCTGAATTAACGACCTTTGATTTTAATAAACATTCACTCCGACAAATCGTTAAAAGGGAGAATTTCAACTCGACACCTAATCCCCTTTCAATGTTGATTATTGTTTAAATATTGAAACTTAAAAAAAATTCGACTTACCTGCTTAACAAGTAAACACCTGTGTGAGCTCGATCCACTCCTTAAATTGCGATAATTCACATTCCACTTCAAACCATAAATAATACAGATTATAAATTATTTCAACTGCTACAATAAATCGCATAAATTTATAAATTATTCCCATTAATTAAATGACAATGAAACTTAAAATTCAACCAATACAAATTGAATAACAGGGACGTGAACGTTTAAAACAACTTTAATTACATAAAATAGTTGAATTTTTATCTCCACTTGACAATTTACGTTTTTTGTAGTTTTACGTACCTTCCAAATTTGGCGCCTATTCAGCCATCTTGTAGCCAAATGAACTACTACGTTAATTCACTTTTATTAATTTTAATTAATAAAAATCAATTTTAATCATTGTAAGTTAGTGAAATTTATGTGATTATTTTAAATTAACAAGTGTTAATTATTTGGAAGGTTAATTTTCGATAAAAATTATTATTAGTTCAAACGCTTATAAAGTGCGATGAGATTCCGGTATTTAACCGATGTCAACTGTCAAATTTTACAAAAATTGTTAGGTTAGAATTGTTTGTAAATATTTTATTATAATTGCAATTTAATCCCCAAAAAATGTCAACTCAAAATAATCCTAGTGGTTTAAATAGTGAAGACGATGAACTGACGCTACCTCGTGCTAGTATCAATAAAATGATCAAAGAACTTGTACCGTCTGTACGTATCGCAAATGAGGCTCGTGAATTAATTCTAAATTGTTGTACCGAATTTATCCATTTACTCAGTTCGGAAGCGAACGAAATCTGCAACCAACTCAATAAGAAAACCATAAATGCCGAACACGTACTGATGGGTAAAAATCTAAACCTAAACAATACAAATTGAGGTTATGTTTTTTCCAATTTTCAGCGTTAGATAAATTAGGTTTCAGTGATTATCATACAGAAGCTGAGGCTGTATTGAAGGATTGTAAAGCTGTGGCTGCTAAACGGCGACGTCAGAGTACGCGTTTAGAGAATTTAGGGATACCGGAGGAGGAATTGTTGAGGCAACAACAGGAATTGTTCGCTAAGGCTAGACAGGAACAGGCGTTTGCTGAACAGCAACAGTGGGAGCAATTGCAGGCGGCTGCACAGCAGGCGCAGGCTTCGTCGCAACAATCAAACGATGACGATTATGAGTGAATTATTTATATCGCATCTTGTAGGAGTTTACTATTGTTAAAAAACATAATTCGTATAAAAATCAAACGTACAATCAGTTGTTTGTATGGATTTATTTCGTGTAAACATTGACAACAAATTGATATACGCTCTATCTAACTTGTTTTACATATATATTAATATAGTTTCATGTAAGTATTCATGCTTCTATAAAACAAATATAAACGAGATACGAACGAAATTGTAAAACACAAAACAGGAATGTTTAACAACACCTATATCGGAATTGCACATAATCGCAACTGAATCCATAGAAACTTAAAAATAAATTTATTAAATAAAAACAAGCAAAACAAATAAACTACACACAACATAAATACGAAAATATTAAAAAATACTCGATAAATCTACTCTAAATATAGAAGTCTTTGATAAATATACATAAATTTGTTTAGGATCTCTAACAAGAGAATTTCTAATTACCAATTCCACCAAATTCTAAACAACAATAGGATTGTTGATGGCACAAATAAATTTTATCGTTTTATATTTTTGGAAATGAAAGAAAGACAAGGATTCTTATTTCGAATAGATTATAAGATTAATTATTAATTTCTAAAATATTGCGATTCTCTAATGATTCTTTCAACATATGGAACAATTGTAATTGTTGTTCCGGTTTTAAATACAATACTTGAGCCAATAATTTCTGCGGACTATCAGTTTGAATAAAACTACTGATATAAACATTTACAAATGTTGCCATCAAGAATTGACAATCGAAACGATCCATTATACCACCATGGCCCGGAATCACATCACCAAAATCCTAAAATAATACGATATTTATTTGTAATTTAATAAAAATAAATTAATCACTTTAATTTTGAATGCTCGTTTGAAACCGGACGCGAAGAAACCACCAAATGGACCTATAACACTGCTAAATAACGATAGAGATAGGGAGTGTAAGACGAATGGATATAAAGAGATTGTTTTAGAGACGCCGAACTGTAACAAAAATCGATTAATTTAAACGTTAAATTGATTAAAATAATTGTACAATTGATAGAAAACCGGCTAGCCAACTTGGTAGATTGTAATCGGTCGGGCGGAATAGTGCACTCGGTTCACATTCCATCGTCATACGACCCAGAGTTTCACTATATTCGATTGGGCAAACGAAATACGGATATTGACACATAACGTAAGAAATCTGAAATTAATTTAATGAATTTGAACAATATTATCGACGGATTATGTGATCATTTTGCGCTTATAAATTTCAAAAATCTTGAATTAACTCTTCAGAATCGGTGAAATTCGCTACAAAATAACTACTGTCTTACTATAAATATGGGAAGAGCGATTTGAAAAATATAGGATCAATATAGAAGAGTCCCTGATCATTTTACCAAAATTTGAAGCTCGTAGTTCATCGGAAAGTTGGTCAAAAAAGCTTTTAAAAACGAGTTAAAATGACCTGTTTCTTTCTCCATCGTATTTCAGAGTAAACACGGAATCTTCCTTGCCGTTTCAGTGAAAAATCAATTTTGTGTTCTCCGTTTTGACTCGTTTTTAGAAATCCCGACATGGTTAGAAACGAGCGATTTTTAAATGAGCTACGGAGCCCAAACTGCGCTAAAATGATCTAAAAATTCTTGAAATATTTCTCAAATTACCCATATCAACTTTTAGTTCATAGAAAATAACCTGATAATACAATTTTAATCCCTTAAGTTATTGGCCCTAAAATGCCTTTACCTTTGGGATTAAACAGCAGACTATATTTTAATCTCTAGTTACATAAATACAATACAAAAATGGAAAGCAAATATTTCGTAGTTAATTAAATTATTTAATTAATTAAATTAATTTAGTTAATTAAATTATTTCATAATCGGATAAGTTTTTTAAAACCTTAACCGAAATTGTATACAAACAATAAATGATCACATTATAAGTCGATTAGTATATTTGTTAAATTGATAAAAATAAATGATAATTTACCATAAATCCAAAGATAACAGTAGAAATTCCACCACCAATAAAACCTTCCCATGTTTTCTTTGGTGATAATTTAATTAATGGTGTTTTACCAAAGAAAAATCCAAAAACATACGCCATTATATCATTGCATATAATCATTGAAACCGGTACAATAAACCAGATTAAACCTTCAAAGATATTTTTGATAATTAAATAAGATTGTGTTACAACAATTAATAGTGCAACATGTGTCCAAGCAAATAATGAGAATTGTTTCATGTAATATTTTTTGACTAGACTTAATACAAACCAGACGAAACCACCACAATATAAACAAAACGATATGAAACGATGATATGTTACTAACCATCGGAAAATATCCTAAAATTATCGATAATTTATAAATATTAATGTTACTAAAATAAAATCAGATTCAATACAGTTCGATTGACTGCAACACCGAAATAATCAACGAGATTTTCGCCATAAAAGAAATAATTCGATGTTATTAGAAAATACCAAGACAATGAACGGAACCATGGAAGACCATGTATACGATAGACAGCATAACCGATATTGATAATCTCTTGGAAACATTTCACTTGAACGATAAGAGTCTAGAAAATTTAAGTTGATTATAAATTAAATTAAGTTATAATTAAAATACTTACAGTCATCATAAGGGCTAAAGGACCACCGTAAATTACAAGTAGGAAAAATGAGATCATTAAAAAACTGAAAATACCACGTACAACCCAATTGCGCCATTTCTCTGGTAAGTCTTGGACTAAAAATTCAAGTAGTGATGGTGCCTTATCAGTACCCGAAGGTACGGTTTTTGATAAGTTAATACATGCGCCTATCTTATCGTCTTCGCTGTCAATCTATAATATTACAATTTATTATTATATAATTAATGATAAATGAGATTTATTAAAACAAACATTAATTAAGGTTCATGTTTTTGGTCAAGCAATAAAAATACTTATTCAAGTTCAAAGTTTGTTTTCGTTCCGGTTAGGAAAAAAGTAACAATTTCTAAATATAACTCATTGTCGGTGTATTTTTTAGTTCGATATTGGAGAAATATTCGATTTTGAAGGAAATTGTGGCGAAAGTTAAATAAATGTAGAAGCCATTGTCCTTGAATTATTTCCTTTTCATAGAATTTT
Source organism: Hycleus cichorii (assembly GCA_013841215.1). NCBI lineage: Eukaryota > Metazoa > Arthropoda > Insecta > Coleoptera > Meloidae > Hycleus > Hycleus cichorii. Next base: position 17,986 of record JACDRQ010000236.1, on the reverse strand, counting down.
AAAACAGGTAAAGCTTCAAAATCCATTATAAATCACAAATCTATTATTATCAACGAATAATAAAAATTCCAATTTTTAAAATACGATTTTGATAACAATTTTTTCCGAGCAGTTTTACTGCTCATTTAATGAATGAAACAATCGGAATTGTCCCAAAATCGACGAATTTCCACCGAATTTAAAGCGATTTCGTTATTTATTTACGTTATAAATCTATTTCTGAATGGAAATTGATGGATTTATGGCAAAACTTACATGGTCACTTTCAGCTGATTCCGGTGCTTTATTATCCAAATCTTTACGTTTTCGTATTTCGGACATTCTTCAATTTTTGTTGAATTCAACGAATTTCGATTATTCCAAATTTTATGCGTTCACCTTTCCGCTTTTACAAACACAACAATTACCTTCCTGGATGTTTTCAAATAATCATCAAAATCAATATACACAAAACCTTGAAATTTAGGTTAAAACACCCGCGCCATCTGACAATTTTTACACAACTATCAAGCATAGCCAACTGAATATTTTTATAAATTGAATTTAATTGATTAATTTTATGGTAATTATAATAAAAAATGGAAGATAATCAATCAATTAAGCAGTTTTTAATGCATTGATAATGCTGAATTTTATTTATGTGCCATTGTTGTGTCAACCGTTTATAATAAAAATTTAAGAACCACTCCATTGTTTAGAGATGGGCCCAAGAGGGAAGTGTTTCAAATAAATCAACTATTTAAATTCAATAAAACTATAGTCGGATTTATATCAGTTGATTCATTATTTTTAAATCAAACAATACAATATAAGCCAAATTTCTATAATTAACAAGAAATTAGTGACGGTTCGTAGTTTAAATTGAGATTGATGCTAATATAGGCAACCAAAATTACACTAAACGAATATTTATAAAACTCCACACTAATTTTAAGAAAGCAAAATTTTAAATAATTTTCCCACATATTGATATACGAATTATTGTTTAAAATTACTTAACAAGGGTTAAAACATTAAATTATTTGAAATGCAACCTAGATTAATTTGTATATGCAGTGCCATCTAGTGGTGTTTATTGTATTTATTCGACATCATGTAGATGTCGCTGTATTGATTTTTATTAATAAATAATCATGACCTTTCGTTATTGTTATTATGTAGAATATCTCATAAGAGTCAACATTAATACAACGAAAACAGTGTGTTAATGATAATTGTCGCATTCAATTAATTTCCAATTATTTCACTATAATTGTTGTCGATTAAAAATTAATCAAAATTTTGTTAGGTTATAATCATAATCTGTCAAGTGTTCAATTGTCAGTGTTTTGATTTTGTTTTTCTTCAACAATTTTGGTTGGCTTGGTAAAAAATTCGATAATTTGAAAATTTTTACTTATTATTATTGTTATAACTATTATTGATAAAGTTATTGTTGATCAATATGTTGATATAATCCGAAAATAACAATAGAGAAATAATTTAGGATATAGCAAAATGTATCCGGATACACAAAAGAAGCACGATAATGTTAAATACGATTCAACATCGAATATATCAAATTCGAATGGTGATATTTGTCGGATATGCCATTGTGAAGCCGATCAAGATAATCCGTTATTATCACCGTGTTATTGTTCAGGCAGTTTAAAATTTGTACATCAATCATGTTTAAGACAATGGTTAGCTGCGTCAGATACACGACAATGCGAATTATGCAAATTCAATTTTATATTGCAAACGAAAATTAAACCACTATCAGAAGTGAGTATCAACCTATACAGGATGTATTACAATATTTCAAATCGTAATCGGCCGTGTCTTTGATCACGTACCGCCGTAAAGTTGACGTTTGTTAACGTACCAGGTGTGCCACGCTAATCCTCTTCGCAGTAGCCTATGACTTTGTGAACGTAGGGCAGCTTCTTGATTCAGCTTAGTAATCTGCATTACCGACATCGGTAATGCAGATTATTTAGAACAAGAAACCGACATACGTTCGCGAAGAGGAATATCGCGGCACACATAGTATTCTGCAAGTATCCGAACAAAGTTACGACTCTATGTTAGAAAACACAGCCGGTGAACATTCTATTTACTGTTTGTTTTTATATTTATTTTATATATTATTGCCTATTATACAATAATTTATTAACACATCAGTTCTACGATTATTTATTGATACTACAGCGTTTCAAATGTAAACATTACAGGTCAAAGTCGTATTCCCTATGTATTAGAATTAATTGTGGCCATTTGGGAGATTAGAATCAATACATACAGACTAATTCCCTTTAAAATTTAACAACTTATAGAATCATCCTGTACCTATAATTATATCATTTAAATTGTTTTAATTACTATTTAATAGGCTTACACACAAAGTAAATTGTTGGGTGTTTTTTATTGGAGGTACTATTTTTATACGTTAATTCGTTCTATTGATGGATTGTATAATTAATAACTAATAACAACGTTATCATTTTAGTGTTTTCGAATTAATTGATTATTTATTTGTTTAGCTCTAATAACAATTTAATTTTAGTCACATAAAGTCGGGTTCTGTTTAAAAATAGTCAATTCTGACGTAGTTTCTAGGTTTTAAAAGTTGTAAATTTCTAGAATTAACATTTGATAATCAACAATAACACCAACAAAAAATGATGATTTAATTAGGAAGATTATAACAAATCATTTATGGTAAACAAGATAGTTATTTTTCAGTGTTGCTAGTAAAAAGAAATAGTGAAATAATTATAAATACAAGAATCCAATTAAAAACGTTTTGTTTGTATTCAACAAAAGATTCCTAATAATTCCAATTAAATATTGAATATTTATTATTGTGGAAATTGATAAAATTGCAATGATTCATTGTGGTGTTATATTTAAATCGAATGACAATAAAATTAACAATATGAATAAATCAAATACGTATCGATAAAATTCCTTTCAATTTTATGGAAATAAAACAGTTTTTTATTCTATAGAAGGATAGAAAACTATAAAATTTTAATGAAAGCTCGATGAAAAAATTATTGTAATAATTGTATTGTGTTGATTTTAGTAGCATTTTTGTCACAAATCTTCCGCTTTTTAATTATTTCCAAAACTATTCTATCGAATAAACTGATTTAATGCTTCAAGTTTGTAGGAAAACTACAATTTCTCTATAGTTGGAACACCATAAAAATGTTAATTTCTTTTAAATGAACTTGAAATTTATTTGATAACTATTGAAGGTTGTACTTAATTTTTTTGTACAATAGCCGTAAATAATAACACTTATAATTAATTTATTATAATTGGACTTTGTATTTTGATATTGGATTAATTAATTTAATTGTAATTGTTTTAGTGGAGAACTTTGGAGATGACCAGCGTGGAACGAAGACGTTTACTTTGTGCTATATTATTCCATTTCGTTGCTGCTGTTTGTGTTATATGGTCGTTATTTGTTTTAATTGATAGAGCAGCTGAGGAGGTCCAAAAGGGCCTAATAGGTTCATTCATTCAACTAATAAATTGTAAAAAATAAAGCAGTTTATTATTACAGCTTGGCCATTTTGGACTAAACTGGTTGTTGTGGCTGTTGGTTTCACCGGTGGTGCTGTATTTATGTACATACAATGTAGACAGTACTTACATTTATTTGCCCGTTGGAAAGCCCATAATAGGTATTGATGTTTATTAATTTTCGTTAATAATGAATTGATATATTTTAGAATTATACTGGTACAAAATGCCCCAGAGAAACCGCTAATAACAACACCATCATCACCTAGTTATATATTTAATAAAGTTAATCAACAATATTCACCACAAATACTTGGATCTGATTATCATCATCATAACAATCATTTATCATCAACAACAAATAATTCCGATTCAAATAATGATTCCCATTTGTGTTATATATTTGAGAAGAATTATAATGATAAAGATCAAGATTTATGTAATAATAGTGGTTCATCATCAACACAAAAAGACGATATACACATTGAGGATTTATGTGAAACAAATTCAATAACGAATCGGTTATCAATTATAACGCCTTCTGATAATATTCAAGGGATATTAGCTTTGGATATACAATGTTCATCGAAAAGTGCTTTACCACTTGATCATCATCATCATTATCAATCAAAGACTGATATTATACGTAATAAGAGTTGTGTGTTTAAATCGTTGCCTAATTTAAACCATAGCAGTGAGAATTTACTTGTGTGAATAAATATTGAAGTAAATTTCGTTATTTTTAACCGAACGCCATCCTGGTGCGCTATTTCGCAGATTATTCGAGTCGAAATTTGGTTGTTATTGGTTGGTAAGGTCGAATAAAACAAATATTTTACAAACTACCTATATTTTATGTATTTTCTCAGTTTTGATAAGTCTATATTTGGTTCTTATAATGTAAACTGTTGTGTATAAATCCCTGAGCTTACAACATAATCAGTCTATTGCAAATTAAATTGAAATACTGTAACTAGAAATGGAACAAATTCCGTTTTAATTGAGGAAGATTTTGTACTTCTTGATTATTTGAACAAAATGGTGACATTTAAAGAGGATAGAAAATGTAATGTCAGGTACAGATAATGGAAGGAGTCTTAATATTTACTTAATGTACAAGTGGCACAATGTAGGAACCTTAATATTTAGTTGTCTTATAAAGAAAATTGAGGTAGTTTACGGTGTAATTTCAAGTACAAAACGAAAACCTACAAAAACTTAAATATTAAAAATTTCTTATACTGAACATATTACAAAACTAATTAGAAGATGTAGTTCTTATTTTTACGTAGATGCCATTTAAGTACTCCGTTTTGTTGTAGTTCGACGCCATTTAAAATAAATTTTATAGGAAATTTCAATTGAAACAAGCATCTTACGAAAAATATCACCTAAATTTCGAAAAATCAACACTTAAAAACTGAATCCAATAAAAATAAACAATTTTTGTTAAAATAAAACACCTCCAAAATTAGCAAATTAAAGAGGAATGGTGCCATAAATTAATTAATAAAATTAAAATACAAAAACAATTGGTTAAAAATCAATAAATAAAGCTTTGTCAATAAATAATTTACAAATTTTGAATTTGTCTTCTATTCGAAACATAAAAACAATGGTGTCGTACTACATCTCTTTAAAGTTACTTAAATATACCTAACGTTAAAAATTAATTAAGAAAATAGCAATTAACAATTACTAAGTACTAATTTGGATCTAATTTCAGGCTGTTTTCTGTATTGTTGAGCAACTCGAGCCCATTATTAGATATGTGTTTAAATGGAGAATTACAAAACAGGAAAACTACAACTATAAATACTAAATTTTGATATAATTGATCCGGTTTGTCCACTAGAATTCGCCCAATTTGTGTCTATTTCGCTATCAAAAAAATCGGAAGTTCCTTATAATCCTCTTGTCACAGCACGATATGTAAATTCGATAGTTTTCGTAATTGTTCCACCTGATTTGATTTAATTGCACTGGTTTAAATATTGTGAATATTTGCACCAATCGGTAATCTTCCGGGCTCTTTCTGTTATTGTACGATTTCCATTGGCAATTCCTAACAAACAAGTCAGTCTTTTATTTTCGAAAAGAAATGAAATTGCCGATGGAAATTCTTAATGCGGTAATAGTTGAAATTTCCAGCAATGGAAACTTATTCTAATGAACACAAGATAGGTGTTTGTTTTGTCGGTATCGAAAAGGAGCAAAATAATTTTGTCCGATTTATTCCTGTTTGCTCGTGCTTTCTATTGTGGTTGGTGGCGGTGTAACGGCAGGACTAGCAGTCGATCTGCCACCATTTGTGGTGGATTGTTCGCTAGTCTTCGTCTGGCGTTCAATTCGCGTTGGACAATCGGCAATTAGATGGTCTTCACTCTTACAATTGTGACAGCGTTTCGGTTGTGGCCCCATCGTGCATTTCGCCGCTATATGGTTGGCGAATTCGCCGCAATTATAGCACCTAAAACACCAAATCAATACGAATCCAACGCAATTAAATTGCAACGAACCGAATTTTCCTGAAGCGTTTCTTGGAGGCCGGGCGGCGATGGGAGCCGCGACAGTCTGTACTTTGCGGCCCGCAAACTTTCGTCGCCTCCAAGCCTTTGTCGGAAATTTGGCACTCGAATTCGACTTCTTCATCGTCGCCCAGTGACCGGAAGCCGCTCATTTGGATCACGCTCTAATAACAATAAAAAAAAAACGTTAATTTATTCTTACTTGTTATGTAAATACTGGATTCTGTGTTAATTTCGCGTAACTGACCCTCGATGTTTTTATCATCGTCGTTATAAAGTGAACGTTTATAAAACGATAAATCAAAACTAACAAGCACTAGCCCTGACAACTTTGCCACCAATAACAATAACAATACAATAGTTGGAATAATAATAATAACAATCGTATAGTTTTTTATTGGGTGGAGAGACCGCGGACCTGTTCAGTCACTCAAAAATACACGGGAATTTTCAGAGGGTAGCGCACAATAACTCTCATGTCCCGTTAAGTACCTGCCTATTATGTTGATTGGCTCAACACGTAAAACTAGGGATGTATACAATTTTTTTTCGGTATATGGACGGACGTAGAACTTGTTTCAAATAGTTCGGGGAATTATCCATTTCCCCGTATCTGATTTTTGTATAATGAATAATAATAATTAAAATAAATTTGAATGGGTTTAGAGCTTTTCGGCATATCCGGTAGTGCGATCAGGTGTGCTTAATCGACCAAATGATAAATGTATTCTTAATTATACCCGTTTTTCTTATAAAATATTAATTAGTAGTTCCAACGGAATGCCAGGATAGTATACATATGTTTAGTTCATTAGATTGCGTTCTGTTATTTTTAAAAAGAATTTCTTCTATAAATAGGCTCGAATTTTTGGGTTTGATTAAAAAGATTTAGATTGTCTTTATTTACCAAATGCGTTCGAATTTGAATTTTAAATGAAACGACCTATTCGATTATTCTTTACGATTACAAAAAAAAAACTCGTATATTTAATCCAAATGTTCGTATTCTTATAGTTCTTATAACAAATCAGACCGTTTTATCGCCAATTTTATTCGAATTGACGGCGATAAGAGGTGAACGTTGGGTTAAAAATTAATCAATCAAGCTTAATTAGAAGAGAAACCTGATGGAAAGTTGATATTAGAATTAAAACTCGGTTGTAACGAATTTTCTAAACTGCACTGTACTTAAAACGGTTTTGGTAAATTATTTGCAGCTCTGAAGAGCGTTCTTCTGCTTTGTTAACAGTTTTCCAACAAAATAAAGTTAAATTTCGGTAGTTTTGCCCAATCAAGCTTAATTGGAAGGAACATGTCGACACTTGGGGATTTGTGATAAGAGCTCACAAATAAAGCTTGGAGCTTTTACAAAATAATCATTAAAATGAAATTTACACAAGCGATAATTACTGTGTAATTTGAGTAATTATAGGCAGTATTAAATTACAGGTGTATTTACCACTTAAAAATATAAACAATAAGAGAACGTCTAATTTTGGTTAATCGTCCGGCAATTAATCAATGAACGAATCTAAAATAAAAATTTCAGTCTATTAATAATTCAAATTGAATACTGCTGTAATTAAATAACTCTGTAACAATAGAACTACACAATAAACTTGAAATTGGGAGAATTGTTGACTGAAATAAACTGGAAGAAATATTGAATTTAGTTCAGAATTGGCATTGAACGATAATTGAATCAATTTAGCTTTTAAAACAGTTAGTCTGGAGTAATGAAATCATTAAATCTAGGAGAGAAATCCAAGCGCCGTAATTACAGTACTTTTCATAAAACTATATAATTTAATGATGAAGGAGGCTGGAAAATTGTATCCAACGAGTGTAGAAGAAAATCAAAATTTATCTAGCTTATAATTTGAATTAATGCACAAATCTCGGATGGGTTAATTCAAAATCGAGTTGAATAGGTTTTGGAGCCCTGGACTCGGCTTTATCTGACTTAAAAACCAATTTTATCAATTCGTTTCCTATTTATCACATCGTAAATAAAATGAGACAATCTCGAGTGTTTCATTTCTAACAAAAATAATTTTTCTTGTTGATTCTATGTGTCGGACTATTTTATCGAACACAATCGTTTTTGATAGAACAACGAATTAACTCGCCCAATAAATTGTCGAATGGATTTAGGGCCGTTTCGATAAAACAGGTCGACGAACTTGAAAGATTTTTTCCGCCCGTTATCGTCAACAGCACATATCGAATTCCATCAAGTTTCTGTTTTTCTGTAGTTCAATACGAAATTAATTTAGGAAAATTCGTTAGTTCCGCTATTGATTCACGAATTGTGTCTTTTTTTAACGTTATTTTTGAAATAAATTATACCTGATGTACGAAAACATCTTGTCCCCCATCATCTGGCGTTATAAAGCCCCAACCTTTGGCTACGTTGAACCATTTACATCTACCCCTTCGTAGACCGAAACTGGCTTCTGAACCGCCTTGGCTAGCACTTCCGCCTTCGGATCCTGCAATAACAACAACAAAAATAACTGTCTTTAATTCTACAATCATTTCGACAAATTAAATTTAAAAAAACCACTATTATCGGCGAAGAAAGTCGATTTTAATTCGGTTCGATTCGAAGACAGCAAGTTTTTAGAAATAAGGGCGGTTATATTTTCCCGCGGTTACAATGGCCCGTTTAAGGATGCAACCTAGGGTTGGTTCCACTATAGAGAAGGGTAGTTTTTTCTTACAACACAACAATACCTGGCCAAATATCTAGTTACCTATTCTAGAAACCAGTGTCGTCCGTCTGTTTCTCTATCGACTTGAAATAGGGGAAATCGTGATTATTCGTTGAGAAATTTACAATAACACTAATTTTTAATTTGTATTATTGCCGACAAAAATAGAAATTTCTAGGGTAGTTTTATCGACCTCAGTAATTCAAGTCAAGGGTGACATAGATTTTAAAATAGATTCTTTAGAGGGGGAAATATTTATAGAAACACCTCAAAAATCCATCATTAACAAGAATAAATGAATCATGTCGATACTCAAAAATCTGATTCATTTATCCTTATTGAATTGATCACTTCTAATTGGACACAATTTGAATAATTCGCCCCTTAAAAAACCGAATTTATTTCGGTGTAACAATATTTCCATGAAATTTGTGCGTGAATCACCTGCCGGAAATGCGTAGATTCCACCGCGAGAACGACATAGGCCAATAAAAAATACAGTGAAACAACCGAAATTACTTTAAATAAATCAAATATAACGTTAGAATTTTAGAAATTTCGGAATTTATGATGAATTTCTTTCGACGTCGTCACTGTTGCGAGCATCTCAAGAATCTCGTTGTTGCGAGTCGTTTCGAATATTGACCTAATTATCGTTACGTCTATGAGTTTTTATCGTAAAAACTACCATATGGTCGTTAAAGAAATACTAAGGGTTGAATTCAACCCTTAGTATTTCTAGCATCTAGTCGATAATAAATCAAATTGTTGTCGTAAACAAGCTAGAAATGCGCGTAATTTTTGATACAAATCGAAGGTTATTTGTTGGAATTGAATATAATAATAAATGTTAAAAACGTACCTTTTCCATTTTCCAATTGTCGCTCCATTTAATTGTTCGAATAAGAATTAAAAACACCCTTATTTTAAATTGTGGAAGTGTAATTGCGGTGGTTAATTTATTAAAAAAATAATAACGAAACAAAGGGTGGATGTTTGTGTGGAAGGGAAAAATAACAGAAAAAAATCGAAAAGAAACGGGTTGAAATCAAATTTAAGCCATAATGTTTGGTATAGAAACACTACATCTCGTATAGTCCCATACCGATAGACTTCTAGTTTCACACTACCGCTCTAGGAATGAAGGAACCTTAAAAAACATCCGGGCCAATGAAAAGTGTACGGACTGCATACAACTATTTCTATGTTGTTGTACCTTTTGTACGATTTTCATAGAGAACAATCTTCTTTAACAATATAGTTTCATTATAAGACGAAAACCGAATCTATTGACGAATTCTTTCGTTGTTTAAATGTTGTTCGTTATTATTTACGGTACCATTCATAAAATATTTCACGTTTATTTCGTGTTTTATTCTCCATCTTGTACCACGAATTTTCCACATAAGCCGTTTTCAGTAATAGGGAACTTTATGTAATTTTCAGGAATTTTTCAGCCATTTATAGAACATCTCCCCTATCGTTTCTATTTACTTAAACTCCCCCTGCTGGCATCTCTTCTTTTCGTCGGTTCTTATCAACTTGCCCTTTATTAATAATTTCAGTTGTATTGATTACAAAACACCCTCGCTAAAATTTCGCATTAGTGACGTCATAAATGGTAGTGAATATGATTGGTGGTTGCCTAGAGACGCCCTTATCAAAGTCGGTGTTGTAATGGCGCACCCCCGCTTTACAACATCAAATTCTATTATAAAACTAGAAGAAACCCAAAAAAATTGTATTGACCGTTTTCAAGTCAAATAAAACTGGCCAATGATTGTAATGATTCCAGATTTTCTGTAATTTGTAAATAGAAACAAATTTCAACGATGACGTCACAATAAAATTTAGTTATCGATAATGTTTGTAAAAATATGTTACGAAATGCATCTTGTAGTAGGGACAAATTATTTGATAAGCTATCTCCTGCTGTTATTTTGACACAGTTTTGTTTGTTCAAAAATTTCCTTCAATGGTATTTTTGTATATTTACGGAAATGTTTTCGATTATCGTAAAAATCCGTGTTTATTATCATTGTAATCTTTTTGAATAATCTAATTTTGTAGATTAGCCGACACAGTATTTAAACAAAAAATTTCAATTGTTGATTAACTTGAAAAAATTGAAAAATTGAGTTGAAGAATCTCTTTTCGGGCTAATTGCCCACCAATTTAACGGTCGTTCGGCAATTGCAGATTTAAAATTGTCTACTATTCCTACTATTTAGTTCTAAAGTCAGTCTTAAAGTTTCCGGACAGACTATACAGTCTTTAATTGTTTGATTTTCGTCAAATAATCTCATTAAAATATTGGGCCTTATAATTAATCATTATAGTCGACCATTTATCTTAATAATGTAACTTTTTCAGTTATAAAACAGTAGTCTTGAAGAGTTCTGTAACATCGATTTTTACGTTACAAAGTCTCAAAAAATCACTTTTGATTATTTCGTTTACTGTAATTCTAATAGTTTGGTATTTGAAAGAAAATTATCAGGTACGGAAGATAATTACGCACATAACACCGCAATTAAAGTCTCAATGAGTGTGTCCATTGCGTGCGATTGGGCCTGTAATTGTAAACGTGATAATTACTGACATTTTCCGGTTAAGAGTTTCGTTTTTCTGATTATTTTTCCGAATTACAATTGTGTGTATAAAAATCATTTATTTTAAGCCACGTTTTGACGCCTCTCAAATCGAATAAATTAATTTCTGTCAGCTATTATTTTTAGACTTGATTTATTCCACTTCAGAATTCACCTGTAACATCCGGTATTTTCAATTATCCGTAACAATTTGTAAAAGAAAAACAACCCAACATCAAAGAGCCAAATTAATCAGTTTTTCTAATTGTGTTTTTTGTTTCAGGGGAATCAATTTTGAATCACCGAAATTACGAATATTCTCGTTTTTAGACCACCCTGTAACGAATAATTGACCTCAAATTCCAGTTATTTTTTGGGTCAGATCGACATTAAATTCGTGACGATTTTATCATAATAATTTCATGCAACACAACAACAAACGTTCATATTTTCATACTAAATTTGGTATGAAAATAAATCAACTGTTGGAAATAATTGAAAAATATGTTTAGACTGTACCGAATTGGGTGCAATTCTTATTTTAAACTAGCACCCCTGTAGAGGGTGCAGGATCGGTGGATTCTAAGAAGCACCCTTTGGAATTCAGGTCGGAATTCTAACGAGTTTTAGCCAAAATTCTTTGTACTTTTGTAGCTAAATCTATCTCTTTCTATTAAAACTTGTAGAAGTTGTAGTTTGAAGCGAAGAAGATGTATCAAGGACGCTGCAATCGTCCTTGAAATCTTTCTAACTATGCTATATACGGAGGAATTTTGTTGTTTAAATGTTGACGGAGATCAATGGCCTTCGAGAGAGATTTTCCTTTTTGGTATGCTGTTGTTAATGGATTTTTTCCTTGTACACATATCTTCAGACTGGAGTATAGCAAATGTTGTCATAATTTAGTTATTTCCGGTAGATTTAGATATACGATAAACAAACAAACGAATACGCGACCGAATAAGAAATGGTGGACGAATAGAAGAATAAAATTTCGAATTTTTTTTGTAAAAAAAAGGAAAAAATCACTAACCATTATCGGCTCGAGGATGTGCCATGTCCACACTATTTTCTTCATCTAATGTAACAATCGTCATAGGAACCTGCAATTTCCACAATTCGAACAAATACACAAGAAACACAGAATTCTTGAGGATGTTTACCTGTTTAGCTGAAACAATGTCAAATTCGAGGAAACTCACAGGGACTAACACTATTCACATTAACCAATTTTCCGTTTGAAAATTATCGAACACCCTGTACGACCCTGTTTAGATAAAGAACCGTCCCCTTGGATGGTTGTTCGAAAAATGAGCCTGAACCGAAAATCAGGTAAAAAAGAGCCGTCTGTATGTATATGTGTACCTAACGCACGAACGAATAAATACAGTATTGTATAGCTTTTGGTATTTACTACAAGGGCATGACAATCTAACGCCTCTCACCCTAGGGTAGCGAGCTGGCCGGTCGACACGAGGTCCACGCACTAATCTGAGAAAGTCTCCCACCCTATCACTCACTCACTTTAGAAAAAAGATACAACAGACGCACATTGAACAGAGCCCCAATCTCAAAACATACAAGTTGGTGATTTATCTGAAAAACAGCCCCTTGAAAGCTCGCCTTTCCCAACTTATAATTTCGACGGGCGTACGCCGATCATCGTCCATCTATCAACGCTCAAATCTAGTTTAGACATTGGAAATTTAAACAAGCATTTCCTCAATCTATTATCCGTCTGAAACTACCCTTCATTAGGCTTCAAGAATTACAATGATCTCCTGCCAGTCGGAAGTCGACTTATAATCGATTCCTACCGCAATATTAACAATGAAAATGGGAAAAAATACACTGAAAGTCTACCTACCAATTAACTTCTCTAAACCGATTCAAAACCGGAACAAAAGGGTGAAATCAAACAATAGAATGTTGTTTGAAAATTTATTAGAGATTTTTCAAAGCCTATTATACGCGCTTAGAGCCGACAAAATGGCGCCGTCCCCTGTTTTTTACTCATCCGCGAATCGCCATTAGTCAAATTCGCAATGGTGAATGGCAAGCGTATACGACTTTAGTATTGAGTTAAGTGTGGTGGGGCAATTCGTGTTTCGGCGAATTAAAATCAACGACTTCCATCTCAATTTTTTGCTCTTTTAATTAATTAAAATCAACATAGAAAATTGCTTTTCAATCTAACCAAAAACACGATTTGTTGCAAAAATTGAGGACAATTTCTTGTTGATTTTGATAAAAAAATCAATAACTGATAAGATTTCTGTATGACTCGTGCGATTTCCATTTATCAAAACATCAATCTGCTATTATCATTATTATTATTATATTGTATGGGAAATATGAGTTTTGGTGGTGATGACGGGAAATAACTCCGCCTCCTACTTCCGATCTACAAAACACACTTATTTATCATTCTATTGATTAAATGTGTTTTCCAAATAAAATAGTTCACAAATAAACATGTAAACATAATGAAAACGAAACTTGTGTTTTCTTAGTGCTTCAGATTGAAGATAAAGTTTCCAAAAGTTCAAGTCGTAGAGGTTTAGAGGCTGAAAAAAGCGCATTTTTCATTCCTGAACATACCGAAAGTTCAAGATTATGTTTAGTTATTTTAGTAGAGTTGCAGTGGAAATTAATTAATTTTTAGCAATACCTCCACGATTCAGAAAGTATCCACATTAGAAAGGTTTCACTGTATTAGATCATTGGATTCGTATGCTTTGCTAATTCCAGTTACAGTTAAATTATAAAAAAGATTGTATTAGTTATCTTAAGCGACACGGTAAAATTCTGTTCCCAGGAGTAAAGTTGGCTAAGTTAAAATAGATCAACTCTACTATCGATTCAATTTAGAGGCATGAAAATATCTAATATGATTGCAGTCAAGTCGATTATAGTAACATAGACGAAGTATAAGCGCAATAATTTTAAAATTAAGTCAGTCACTGACCGAACTATAATTTTCGTTCTAATTGAATGAGGCAATTAACATTTCAATATGTATTTATAAATTGGTGTATAATTAACAGCCGATTTTTAATAGAAATGGAATACATCAATAAGAAAATTCGATTAAATGCCGTGTTTTTATTATTTCCGGTCGAGATAAGTTATATTGAATTGTTATTATTGTTAACAGGTCTTAAATAAACAATATTGTAAGTAGACAACAACAAAAAAATAGGGAATGTAGATAATTGAGAATTATTATGATTTTGTCGATGACAGATTTTCAACAATTCGTCTTCGATCAAAAATAGACCCATCAAACATACTTTTGACAGTTAACATGACTTGCCCAATATTTATTGTAAATAGAGGACAATTGGAAAGTGATCATTCATATTCCTTTTCATTACAGCCTCTTATTAATTTTTCTTCCCTCTTTTTTGTGTACTCCAATAACACGAAAGCCCATCGAGTTTTGCGGTTTTTCTATTGCCGATCAAAAATCAATAGTTATCGTCATCGAAATTCTCTATTTTCCCGTGCCAATTTAACCGAAATGTTACCTGCCCAGTTGCCGGACAACTGGCAAAAATCCTCCACAATCGTCCGTTTGAATAAACCCCTATTTCAATTTCGGCTATTTGCATCGAATTCTTCATTCTTTCCTTGTTTCTTTCGTTCACCTGGTCAGATATTTCGTGACCATCTGCTGTCATTGTGGTGTTGAAATGACCGAGCGCACTACGGCATCACCATCGGGCTAGAATAATGCCGAAATAAATGGGCGAATGCAAAATGGGGGACCGTAATCCGCCAAAATAAACGCACAGGAGACTCCGAATCGAGGAAAATTTTCCGATGGTGTCACCTTCATTTTAAATTCCCTGTCGCAGCATACAAATTTGATAATTTCGTGAAATGAACACCATTTCCGGACACAATTCAAATTCTATCAGTGCTCATGTGATGTTAATTGTGTTTTATTTACTTCGTTAATATTCCAGAAATATCAAATTCTGTTTAAGTTCTAGGTGTGTTCTCTCTGTGTACATTTTTTCTATGTTTTCAGAGACGGAAAGCTGGAACTTTGTTGTTGTTATTGTTGTAACAATAAACTGACCACCCCAATTCTGATGTCTGTGCTGATTTTGTTGTGATTGACATGTTGCATTGTCGAAGGGCATCCTGTTAATAGTCGGATTCTAAGTGCTTCTGACATTTTGGCAAACAATTAAACGTATTTTTGCATACGTTGTTTAGAATGTCAATCAACAGAACAAATAATAGTCGGACAAATAAAATTGAATTCAGTTGTAGATTTGTGACCGACACTCCTGGATGGTTTGGAAACGATTCAAATTCGCCAATTATACACATCTACATTGATTTGCCTTAATTAAGACTACTGAAAGGTTTACACAACTAACGACGTCTTGTTGGATTCAATTACAAATTGGATTGTTACTTATGTACAGATAATATTTCAGATTAAATCTTCCAGGCATGAAAAAATATATAAAAAGGCGGACTGTAATATGAATCTGTCACTAGTTCATAAGATCATTCAGAAATAAAAGTATTCTTTATGAAAAATTATGAGGGTTGAGTAAATTACAGTAATTAAACCAAATTATGGCTTGAATAATTCAAAAATGATTTATTTGTTGTTGTTTTTTTTTAACATTTCACCATCACCATTACCCCCTGACCCTTGGCTAATTCTCGAAAATAACCCCGATAACATCCATGAAATTAACTGAATAGATTCATGGCAGGATTAAGATTTGAATGTATTTTCATATAAATCAACGTATATGGCAAAAAATGTCCCTCTGTATTTAGAATAGTGAAAAAAACAGACACACGTCTATTGTGTATGTTTGTTATAGATTTGACCGTTGCCCTTTCTATATACAATTTTCTCTCAATTTCACCCCCTGGCCTTTATTTCTCCAGTAAACATCATGGAAAAAATTGTTGGATAAGCCAGGGAAAAGAACCTGTAACACGAGCTTAAATATTTGCAGTTAAAATTGTCCATCCAGCTGACATCGGCCAGTTTTTTCTCTCAAAACTGACATTGAAGACGCCGACATCTGTTCTTGTTGTCAATTATTGCCTTAATTGGACATTAATCTTTTAAAAATACCCGTAGAGAAAACGACGTCCCTATTAAAATTGAACTTTATCAGTCCTTTTCCCGATTGTCCAATTGTGTATATTTCTCAACATCTCAACGTCCTTGGAGGATTTTTCTATCAATCAATATCAAATAATTTGATCTGAGTCATCGGTAAAAGCCGAATTCTATTGGCTAAAATGCTCCCCCATTTCAAAATTGCTATTGGTTCATGGAAAGAGGGTTGCAAGATGTTCACCCTTGTTTTTTAACTGTTTTATATTTGACCAATAATAAAGTCGGTTTAACTGAAAACAGGAGTATAGAAGTTTCAGTTTATAGAACTTTCATCAACCCTGAAAATTTAAAACGGATCTACCCTATCGATGGAGATTTTATAATTATTTAAATTAGGGGGAAAAGGGTCTTGAACCAATAGGAGATTGATAGAACGTGAAATGCAGGGACTATTTGTTTGTTTTTATTATCAAAACCTTCTTTTACCACTAAATTATTAGAAATATCCATCCATGATAAAAAATGTGATAAAATTAAGGAAAATTAACTATTTGTAAAGATCTATGAGTAATTAAAATCAGTTTATTTAAACTCAATTCTTCGTTTTTAATTTAAGTATTAAAACATTTCTATTCAAAATTATTAGGTTCTTCTCAAATTTCAATGCTGAAGGCTCTCAATAATGTTTTCAATAATTTTCTATTGTAAAATAAAAAGGATTCGGACACTAATAAATCGATTAGTGAGCTAAATTATTCAATTTTCCTATTAAATTATCGATTTTCAACAAATTTTTAATGAAATGTAAGATGAAATCTCTATTTAGACACGTCTTGTGGCTTCTTGAAGAGAATTTTTGACTTTTAATTTTAATTCTAAGACATTTAGCACTAAATCAAGTCATATCTTGTTTTCTTACTCCTCTTAATGATAAAATTTCTCTTCAGTTGTTACAATTATTATAAATTTATAAGGGCACACCTTAATCAGTAAGGGCTTATACACTTCAGAGTACGTCCCTGATTAGAAGTTTAAATAAAAAGGATTCAAACTTTAATTTGCCAGTAACGTATGCAATAAATATTACATAAATGTATTGTAAGTTGCATACAAATAACATAGCTCTATTATATCTATAGATAGTGCTTTACTCCAAAATTATTATTCATGCATAGACAACCAAAATTACTTCACCGGGAAAGTCTATTTTTCAATACTTGGACGTCTTGTCAAAAACTACAACTAGAGTGCGCTAGTATCGTACTAAAGTCAGTAGCGTAACATTATATTTTACACTTTACCGTAAATTTTGGTGAGTTGTGTTGTTGGCTTGAAAGCATTATATTCTACTGGAAAACTCATGCATACTTTTTTTTCTTCATTAAAAAAAATAATGTAAGGCGTGCTTCTTTCCACATCACCTTCCAGGTAAAGCACAGGATGCGTTTTTTTATAGTGGTATCCCCTGTAGGCCTAATCTAGTATCCATCACCAATGTTGATAATAACTACACATGCAAATATGCATACAAAC